>JANBPO010002955.1:0-203925 GCA_024336825.1 Amorphophallus titanum | reverse complement strand
AGAATCATGATGTACTTGTCTAGCTTTTGGGTTTTTAGGGTACAACCAGCTTGGCATTCTAATAGAAATCCTAGGCTCGTGGAGACTTACGGAGGTGTTAAAACATGAATACCTAGTCTGGCAAAAGGAATATCTGACGGAGAGGTGGTCCATGTTCAAGAGGGTGTTCCTATCAAGTGCAAGTGACTAATAGCAAACGTACCAAACTATAGGTTATGTACAAGTAACTATGGAAGAAAAAGGCGAGAGTGAATATGTCAAAATGAAGATTGATTTGTAAGTAGTTCCATTAAAAAGATGAAAGACCCTTTAGTGCAAAACTATAATGTTTTCAATGTGAAATTAGCATATGATGAAATTAATCTTTGAAAACATGATTTGGCAATAAAACATAACCCTTTAAAACACGATATGGCATGAAACACAAATAAAACAATATATACTGTACAAACCACTATATATAATATAGAATCATAATTTTTGATTTGGTTACTATTTGGCATGACAGTAGCTAGGTCACGATTTTACCTCGGCCACCTTCTGGAGGTTGCGATTGATCGGCCATCTATGACTTCAAGTCGTGGCTCCTGGGTCAACCGCTATTACTCTACCGTCTGACAGTGACAGCACCGGTCTTGCAGGACCCCTGTTTTATGGCTAATCAAAATACAACTAGCGCGAAATAGCAAAGAGAAATCATGCTAGCATGTAAATAACTAATGAAAGGGCATGAATTTGACCAAAGTTATTATCTTTTTCATTAAGGTTGCATGGACAACAGGAACTAGAAACCCTATTTTACAATCATGGTAAAACTTGAAATACGACATGCATGACGCATGAAAACAAGCAAGAAGAGAGGGCTTTTATTCTTAACATCATGTTTAAACCAATCATGAGACAACCTACCTCTTGGGTTGGTCCTAGACTTTGAATTTTTCACCAGAGGGGAACCCTTATTCTTGCGCTTCCTATGTGGAACCAGCTACTTCCGCTCACTCTGTCTCCTGGTTTGATCATTCTCCTAACAAAAAGTTTGGAGGGGTGTTAGAAGATACTATTGATGATTAATCCGCCCCCAAATAGGAATGAGAAGCATATGAAATCATATAACATAAGAGCGAGTAGAGGTGATGGAGAGATAGAGATACATACCGTGATCGCCACCAAGGATAACAGCACAGAGGACTAAGAAGAGAATGTAACAATACTGTGTACCTTGGAAAAATGGAGATGAAGAAAATACTGTCAAAGGATGATCGCTACAACATAATTGTGCTTAACAAAGGGATGTCGGAACTTTGTGGGTTCCACACGTCCTCTCCCTCCAATTGGTTAGGAAGCAAGGGCCTCATGTCTATACTTGCCTATCCTGCGAAACAAAGCAACAAAGGAGAGAAAAAACCCATTAGAACATAGGTGTGTAGCATCAATCCCATAAGGAAATCAAGCATGAAGAATTGAGGGAAGAATGCACCGGGGGAAGGTTTTTAACCCCTATAGAAGGGAATAAATAATAGGCGTGTGTTGTGTGATGATTGAAGAATGTAAGGAGAATAGGAAACACAGGAGAAACATGAGGAAAGTGTAATGAAAACGTGCTATGCGTGCATGAGACAAGTGTAGAAACAGAGCAGAAAAGTAATGCAGAAAAGAGAAATAAAACTAAAATAGGAGGAACCCTTAATGAGCCTCCAGCTCGGGAGGAGCGGGTTAAAAATCAATGAAGTTCTCATCGCCAGTATTGGCTTCGTATACCTGGGGCTCCTCGAAGCCAGCAGTTGAAGTTAATGGAGCTCGGAGGTTGTCGTCGCTGAGTTCGGACTGGGATTATCCCCGGCCGTCAATGCTGGGCTGACAGTTGGCAGCTGGTGCCACAGAAGCATGGCTGGAGTTGCCTGCTAAAGCTGGCAACGCTTCATGGGCTTCGTCCTGGAAACCCTCTTCATGGGGAGAGTTTAACAGAGTGGGCTCTTTGACTTGCTGGGAAGTCCCAGGAGCCTCCCCCGTCTTAATGTCTCCGTGGACAGACGGGGAAGCCTCATCGAGTGCTTGAGCTTGGGTATTGGTTCTAGCGGGGAGTGGGATTAGAATATCCTCTTCCTCGTCCCCAGAGCTGTCAAACTTGGTGCTGATACTGGCTAGGTCACCGGCTAGCTGTGGCGGGCCTACGACGTGGATCGCATAGTAGACACAAAAAATTAGGTCTTGGTCGTAGCCAAGCCCCCTGGTATCTTTGCAGGAGAATGGGGGTTGCCCCCGAACCTGTGAAGGAGTCCACAAATTGTGGAAGTATCTCCGCTGTGCGGAACCTTGCCATTGGGGGATATGCTATTTAAGGCACATCTCCCGAATGTGGGGTGACAGGTTGTCCAGAACCTGAACAGCTTCGGGAGTGTTGTCGGCTTGCCTGGACCAGCCGTAGTCATCTCCCGGTGGGGCCGGAGGGGCCATGTCCCCTTTGTAGAAAATAATAGGATTGTCCCTATTAGCCTTCTTCTTTCTTCTGAGTTGTCGTTTGTAGGTGACGACAACTATTGTGAGCTGCTCGACCTTGTGCTCATCTGAGGCACACGTGAGCTGGATGCAGTTTGGCGGCAGGCATATGCTTCTGTCGACTGTTTGGCTAAAGAAGTTAGCCTCAAAGTTGACTTTACGCCTCTCAGGGCGATTTGTGGTTGATTTGGAGTTAAGGCGTAGCCGGTGAAGCTTGGCCTTTTCTTTGTCAATGGAGAAGAGATCCTCCTCCTCCTCTTCTGAGAGCCAGCCATTGCTGTTGCTCTTACTCTTAATCATAGGGTAGGGACTGATTCCCTTGAAGTAGAGAGCGGCATCCACCAGGTGACACTCGATTGGAGTGAATGGGGATAGGTCTGCAAAGACCGGATGCTGTTCTCCATCCTTGGCATATTTGATACATTGATGGAGAGTTGTAGGGACGACCCAATTTTTATGAAGCCAGGGCCTGCCTAGCAATACTCGGTAGGATGTGTTAGTGTCGATGATGTAAAAGGTCGCCTTGGAGGTAAAATCATCGAGCACCAAGTTGACATCCACCCGACCGAGGACATCCTCGGTGTCCTGATTGAAACCGGATATCTTGACCTCCTAAACCTTCTAGAGGTAGGGAGTCAGATAAAGAGTTTTGAATGTTTTGAGGGGCATGATGTTAACAGCTGTGCCGGCGTCCACTAGGATCCGATTTACTTCATGCCCATTGATTTTTCCCTTCATGTAAAGTGGGCGATTATGACACTGAGGGGAGAGCAGCATGTCCTTCTCCGTGAAGGTGACAGCGGCGGCGAAGGCCTCATATGTGGCAGCCTTCATCTCTGCCGCATGTGCCTTATAGGCTTCTGGATCCTGGAGTATCTTCCTGAGATTTCAGACCATGAAATGGCCAGTTCATTTTTAGGGCTTCAACTTGAATCTCTGCAAACCAGAATTCAGTCAGTTCTTCCAAATCTCATTAGTGATAATCAGTCAACCTTCATCAAAGGAAGAAGCATAAACCACAATGTGCGATTGGCTAATGACATCATCAGGAATTTACATTCTAAATCTAAAGAGAATTTTATTTGTATGAAAGCTGACCTGAAGAAAGCTTTTGATTCAGTAAATAGAAGCTATCTCTACTTCTTGATGGAACAAATGGGTTTTCCCCCATTTTATATTCAGTGGATTTCTAACTATTTAGAGACCCCTGCATTTTCTGTTATGGTTAATGGCTCTCCACTGGGGTTTTTAATAGCAAGAATGGAATTAGACAAGGAGATCCCTTATCTCCTTATCTTTTCACCATAATTATGGAAGGATTCTCATCATTGATGGAAGATGCAGTTCAAAGGAAGGATATCCGAAGTCCAACAGCTGGTAACTTGCAAATTTCACACATAATTTTTGCAGATGATCTAATTCTATTCTTAAATGATGAACCTGGGACTTTATCTCATGTGGGACCTCTGCTTCAGAACTTTGCTAATATGTCAGGATTAATTCTTAATTTAGAGAAAAGTAAAGTGTATATAGGGGGCTGTGTGCAGAACCATTCAAATGTTATCAGTCAGCTTGGAGTGAATGAAGGAGAGCTCCCTGTCCCATACCTTGGTCTTCCACTTCTATCTAAATCTGTTAGGAAGGCTAATTGCTATCTCATCATTGAGAAGATTAAGAGAAGAATTGACAGTTGGAAGAATAGGATGCTTTCAAGAACAGGAAGACTAGAGCTGATCAGGTCTGTTCTGTCATCTTACTTTTCTTATTGGGTAGCTGCTTTTTTACTACCTGCTTGGTTAATAGATGAAGTTGAAAGGATTCTGTGAAATTTCTACTGGCATGGACACTCATCAAATTCAGCAGTTCATATGGTTTCTTGGACTCAGATCTGCAAACCCAAATCTGAAGGAGGGTTAGGAATCAAGAATCTGAAAGAGTGGAATCAAGCATGTATGTGCAAGCTACTTTGGGATATTCTACAAAAAAAGAGCTCATTATGGTATACATGGGTGAAGGAGAAATACCTAGCAAACAGGAATATCTGGGATTTTAAAATCAAATCTTATTACTCCTCAGCTTGGAAGGGGGTTTTACAAGCCAGGAATTGGATCAGGAGCCATATAATTTCAAATGGCCATGACACCAATCAATGGTCTGATCCCTGGCTGAATGGAACCAGCATCAACAACCTGTATGGCGACCAAATTATGCAGGATCTGGAGCTTGGCAAAGATGCAAGTGTGGCCACATTTATTTTTGGAAGGTAGTGGGCTTTACCAACTGTACTTTCAATAGAAATGGCAGACATATGGAACATCATTTAGCTAGTTCATATTCATAATGTAGAATCCGATGACATCAATTGGAAGAATAATGTACAAATAAATAGAGTTAGCCACATCTGAGAAGAGATTCGACAGAAAGGAAATTATTTTACCCACAATGAGTGGGTCTAGTCTAACCCAACTTCACAAATAGCTTCACATTATGCTTGGCAAGTTGCCCTAAACAAGCTGCCCACAGCAGAGAACCTACAAAAAAAGGGATTCCACCTTCCTAGCAGATGCCCTCTATGCAGGTAACTGATGGCCCTTGGCCTGCTGACATGCTGGGCACACATGGTGCACTTGTTTATTAAAAGGGAAGCCTAAGCTAGACAGAATTTTATTCACCACTTGGAGAGCGGGATGGCCTAAGCGCGCATGCCAAGAGATGGAAGACATCCGAGTGGAGGAGAAACACCGCTTGGAACGATGACAATCGCGAGAGGTGGCAGCAGCAGGAAAGCGGTAGAGTCCGTCAACCTTGGGTCCGTGAAGAAGTTCCTTCCCCGAATTGAGATCCTTCATGCAAAAGGAAGATGGAAAAAATTCACAAGAAACATGATTGTCAGTAGTAAACTGAGAAACAGAAATAAGATTTTTGGATAAGGAAGGAACATGAAGAGCATTGTTAAGATGAAAGGAGTGTGGGGGACGAGAGAGAGAGACATGACCAGTGTGACCGATCAGCAAACCTTTCCCATTGCCAATGTAAACTTGATCGTTGCCGTGATACTCATGAGCCTGATCAAAGTTGCCGAGATCCGGTGTCATGTGGTGTGTAGCGCCGCTATCAGGATACCAATTTGCATCAAAGGAGGCTATAGTTGACGCAGTGTTGGCTTGGTAAGCTGGTTGAAACTGCTTGCAGAGCGGGGTGGCATGATAAGAAATATCAAAGCGCTTGCGGCAGTTCACAGCCCCATGACCCATGAAGCTACAGAGTTGGCAGGGGTCATTCTCATTCATGATGGGTTGAGGTGCATGTCTCGAGCGGTTGTAGCCGCGGTTGTTGTTGGTGTTGCCGCCTCGCCCCCTGCCACGAAACCCGCTCCCACGACCACCGTTGTTGCCACGCCCACCCCGCTGTGAGGACTGTTGAGACTTGGCGTGGGCGACATTAGCAGAGGGGGATACGCTATCAACAGCCACCGGCTGAGAGCGCATGAGTTGGTCGTGGTTTAACAGCATGCCATGGATGTCATCATAGGAGAGGGATTCATGATCTGGTCTAGTCAGAACAGAGGTCACGAATGCCTCATATCCAGGGCCGAGACCTCCTAAAATGGAGAGAAGGAGGTCAGTGGAGGAGACAGGTTCTGAAACGATGGCGAGATTGTCAGCAACCTCCTTGGCGCGCTTCAGGTACTCGGTGACCGTGCTGTCGCCCTTCTTAATGGTTTGGAGTTGGAGGCGTAAATTGAGCACACGGAGGCGCGATGTAGACCCGTAAGCACGAGCGAGACGGTCCCATGCTGCAGCAGATGTTGGCGACCCCACAATGTGAGGAAGAACAGCCTCAGATGTGGACGAGTAGATCCAGCTCAAGAGCAGCTGATCATAGACCCGCCAGGCTTCCGCATCAGGATTGAGAGCCACTTTGGTGGCATCACTTGGATCAGTCACCAGGAGCGATGGGCACGGCCAGGATCCATCAAGGAGCCCGGTCATGCGGTAGGTGTTGAGCAGGGGCATAAATTGAGCCTTCCATACGGCATAATTATCCCCATTGAGCTTAATGGGTAGGAAATGAGATACGTTGGGGAGAGAAGAAATGGTGGAAGAAAAGGGAGCATTTAATGGTGAAGCATGGGGAATCAATGAGGTGAGAATTGGAGAGGAAGCGGCAGCCGGTGCTCGAACCATCGGGGAGTGAACAGGGGAGGGAACAGGGTTAGAAGCCGTGATTCCCGTAGCAGGCCCCGTGCCATCATTGTTGGAGTTTGATTGTTGTGGTGGGGAAGAGCTCTCATCAGCCATGGCGGTAGCAGGATCAAAAGGTGTGAGCACGAAGGCTCTGATACCATGTAAATCTTACACAACCAGTCGTATGGGTAAAGAAATCTCTCCACTCCGCGTGGTGAGTTCTGTTGGCATATATATTTATATACTGGAAAACAAGTGTTCCAGTTACAACAGATTACAAGATATTTACAAGAGATAAACCCGAGAGAGATAATCCCTGGGTTTGTTCAGGATATGCACAGCCGACGGGAGTGCAGCAGCGTAAGGTGGAACCACCACGAGACTTACGCATGACAGGTGCAGCAATCGTGGGATTTACATAGTGAAACCACCACGAGATTTACGGAGGCTGCTTACATGCAGGCACCAATCTCGTAGCAATTGGCACCCAGCAATATGTATGTATATCCTTCAAAGTGGATGGCAGCCACTCATCGGGTAAGAAGCAGAGCTCCTTACAAACCTTATTTCCAGGCGTTGCAGAGCAGCAAGGTTGTGCAATCCCAGCAGGAAGGGAGGCCTCCTGACCCACGGGGAATTAGAGATCACCAGCCTCTTGAGGGCAGACAACTCTTGCAGCCTTGCAGAGGAGCTTGTGCGAGATCGCCGATGCTGGAGATGGCCAGGAACTGCAAGGTGGTGAGCCGTCCGAGCCAGGAGACCACCCATGTCCTGTCGTCGGATCTGCCACGTAACGATATGTTCAGGGTGGCCAGGGATGGAGCAGTGGGGAAGCCCGTCAACTGTTCGCAGTCTCTGAGCTCCGGTTTTGTGAGCGAAGGATCGAAGGCACCGTGGCAGCCTCTTCAGCCGGGGACAGTCGTACAGGGAGAGAGACCGCAGCTTGGGGGAGCTGCCATCGTCTGGGCAACACCATAATTCCTCCCACCACGGCATGCGTTAGACCTCCAGGCACTCCAGGGATAAAAATCCCGTCATGGTGATCGGCTCAGGTGATTCATCCTGCATCTGCTTTCGCGAGCCTAAAACTTTGATTGTGAGGTGCTTGAGAGATGGCAGCTGGCCGAGGCCAGGTGGGAAACTCCTGCACTTGTAGCAGTTTTCCAGAGTTAAGGAGACCAACTTGGAGAAGCACCGGTCTCCAAACCAGTTGGGGAGCCTCACACCATCGTAGCCTTCGACGACCAGGAGCCTGAGGTTAATTTGTGTGTAGCCGGAGGCTCTCGAACACCTCCTCCCGGAACCACTTGTTGGCCTCGCGCACGTACTGCTCGCGGTGCTCCACTCTCTTCTTCTTCCTCTCTACTCGTTCCACCACTGAGCTGATGTCATAGATCCATCTTTCCTCCTCCTCCATCTCCCCACCATCCTCCATCTCAACATCCGTCATGGCCCCTTCATCAAAGAAAAGGTCCTCCACCCAATCACTGCAAAAGTTTGGATCGTTTCCGTTGACAACAAGGTGCCATGTCAGCGTCAGCTTCTCAAGGTGTTCCATCGACTCTGGAAGCTCTTCCACATTGCTGTACCTCAAATCCAGTGACCTCAAGTGACCCAAAAGCAGGAAGAAGTCACCTGGGATTTGCAGACGGAAGAAGTCCTCCTCCGGCAAGTAGAGTCCATCCCCTACATGGCTACATGTCCCCATCTTTTCACAAGTAGCGATGTTCGCAGATTCCCGACGTGAGAGCATGGCGGCAGCTGGATCTCCTTCTTGCAGGCATCGCTTGGCAGCAGGGAAGCATGCCGAGCGTCGATGGAGACCGAGCAAACATGTTCGTCGTGCTCCTTGGAATATCCATCCGCCAGATGAGATCTTACTAGATCATGGATGAGTCCCGGCACCACAAGAGCCTCCACACCAATCCGCGGGTGAGCCAGAAATAAGCTCCGTAGCAGTTGGTCGATGACGTCGTTCCCCGCGTCTTCCATCTGCTTCCCCTCCTCCGGCGCAACAAAATTCTTGCTCCATCCATAGCCGAACCAGTTGATCTCTTGTGAACGGGTAGCCTCTGGGGAAGAGAGAACAATACATCAGGCTGCGCCTGAGATGCGCCGGCACCCGGCGGAAGCAGAACTCCGTCACCGCCAGGTGAGCTCCATTCTTAGAATCCCAAAATCTGCTTTGCAAGATCTTCTGCCATTGTTCCTCCGATGCCTCCATTGAGTGAAGAAGGGCCCCCATCATCTTCAACTCCAGGGGTGATCCTCCGCACTTCCTGGCGATCTCCCTCCCAATAGCAGCTAACGGGGGAGAAACTTCGTGATCTCGTCCGCGGAATGCATACTCCTCGAACAAGGACCAGCTGCTCTCCTCCGACAAGTAGCCCAGTCTGTGCTTGATGGGCGGCACTGCTGCCATGACCTGGGCAAGATGCTCTTGGGTTCTACTGGTCAGTAGAACCTTGTGATGGGAATCGAGCCCATGCATCTATAGTTTATTTTGCATTTATGTCCTTTTCATTTGTGTTCATATCCTTGGGAACCTACCCACCCTCTCTCTCTCCTCACTTGACACACTCTCTCTCTCCATCGCGCTCTCTCTCTCTCCATCCCACGTTCTCTCTCCTCCAACCCCCATTTGCTCGGTTCGCTGTCCAAACGGACTCCGGTCGACGCGTGGGAGGTACCGACGGGATGGGCTCGACGCGAGGATCGCACTAGTACCCTTCTTCCCTTGGATCGTGGAGCGTGGAGACGTGTGCGAGGTAGAAGATGACGTGGCCCCCGTCACCTGATCGGCACCGATTCGCGACCTTCGCCACGCAAAAGGTAGGGAATGGGACTCCTCATCTCGCCAGGAATCCGTTGACGCCCTCTGCGTCGTCATCCGTCGTCATTTTTCTCATTTTCTGTGCAAATCTCTTTTTGGGTGATTTTGGGATTTATTCTCGATTTACGTGCCTCTCTCGTTTCTTGGTCCAGACGACTGCTGATCGAAGCCGAAGAAGTACCATTGGATTGGTCGTGTCGCGAGGATCGCGTTGACGCCCACCGTTCCTCGATTCGCAGAGCGTAGATTTGAGCCGGGCCGGGAGGCGTCGTTTCTCTCTCTCGCCTGTTCGCTGTCAAATCGTCATTTTTGTCGAATTCCAGGTAAGGGGCTAGATTCCTTACTTCGCTAGGACACCGCCGGTATCACTTGCGTCGTGATCCGACGCCTGTTGCCTCGTATTTCGTGCATATTTCTGTTTAGTGTATTTTTATTCATTTTTAGCCTTTTTATGTTAAAATCTATTCCATGGGCATCGTATTTCATTTCTAGTGGCATGTTTAGGCTTGTGTGATTGGTATGGGTTGGTAGGTTTGACAGGTTTTGTAATCCGCTGCGTCCCCCGTCGATTTCGATTGATCGGGAGGGGTTTTCGATTCTGACCTCCGGAGTCACGAAACCCAGGTGACATAATGCGCCTGTCCCGGTGCGTTATGCCCCTTTAACGCATCCCTTGGGGTGCGTTATATGGTCCGTGTCTGAGTTTCCTATGGATTCCATGTTCGGGTGACTTTAACGTGCCTGTCCCGGTGCGTTATAGTCCTCTGTGTTGAGTTAAAGGTCCATTGCCTTTAACGCCCCTTACCCTATGCGTTATGTCCAATATGGCGCCCCTGTTGAGGTGCGTTATATGCCGTAGTTTTCTATAGATTCCATCATTCTGGAAGGCATAACGGTCATGAGAGGTGCGTTATACTCATTATAACGCCCCACTCTTGGTCTGTTATAACCCCTCATCTGTGCGTTGTGTGTGTGTCGACTTTAGCGCTCCCTTTCCAGTGCGTTATATTCCTATGGCGCACCTGCCTCGGTGCATTAGAGTCTGGTTTCCCTGTGGATTTCCTGAGTTCTGTGAAGCATAGCGGTCCTTCCCTGGTCTGTTATGGTGTGTAACGGGGCAGTTCCAGTCCGTTATATACCTGGAGTTTTCAAAAGCTTGCATGTGTAATTTCTGAGCAATCCATGTTTCATGTGCGCCATGTTTAAATTATTTTATACACTGCGACATTCTTCTACATCCCATAGGAGTAGCTTTCTCTTTCCTTGTGATGGAACCACTAGTCATAGCCTGACGACTTCCGTGTCAGCCCACCTGGGAAAGGTGGTGGGGTATTCCCGTTATACGATTTGTAAGCTAGTTTCTGTGGGCCCTCTCGCATAGTCAGTAGCGTCCTACTGGGAGGAAATCAAATGCATAGTGATTTATATAGTGTTAGCATCATCAAAACAACAGGGAAAAACACAACAGATCAGAGCCGACCTCCACTTGATGTTCAGGAAGAATATAAAAATTTCTTTGCTGAGTATATTCAAGTCTTCGCATGGTCTGATGAGCAACTTCCAAAAATTCCTGGGGAGATCATAGTGCACAAGCTCAACCTCGACCCAACGGTGAAGCCTACCCAACAGCGCAGGAGAAAACACACCCCGGAGAAATAGACAATTATCAAGGAACAAATCATCAAAGGAAAAGAAATTGGTCTCTTCCACCGGGTCCTTTACCCGATGTGGCTCGCCAATGTCGTTCTGGTACCCAAAGCTTTGAAAAAGTGGTGAATGTGCGTGGACTTCACTGACCTTAACAAGGCCACTTCGAAAGACTACTACCAGCTGCCAAGCATCGACCAGCGCATCGACTCAACCTCTGGCAATGAGTTACTTAGCTTCCTAGATGCCTACTCTGGCTGCCATCTGATCAGAATGGACCTAGAGGATATCGAGAAGACCTCCTTTATCACTGACTTTGGCATACACTGCTACACCCAGATGCCGTTCGGGTTAAAAAATGCGGGGGTGACATATCAAAGGATGGTCAACCACAGCTTCAAAGGACAACTCGGTCGGAATGTCGAGGCCTACATTGACGACATGCTCATCAAAATGTCTAAGGCTGAAGATCATTTCACCGACTTAGCCGAGACCTTTGGCACTCTACTAAAGTACAAAATGAAGCTCAATCCTGCCAAATGCGCCTTTAGTGTCAGATCCGAGAAATTCCTAGGTTTCCTGGTAACTAAGCGCGGGATCGAGACCAACCCCGACAAGGTTCAGGCTATCTTGAACATGCACCCACCCACATGCGTCAAGGATGTTCATCGCCTTACCGGACGCATCGCTACACTCAATCGTTTCCTATCCCAGGCAACCAAACGAGGCCTACCCTTCTTCAAATTATTGAAGGGACCCAAAATGGCACATGCCATGTTTGCCTGGGATGAGGAATGTTAGAAGGCCTTTGAAGATCTCAAGGAATTCCTAGCCTCGCCCCTGGTGTTATCAATGCCGGTCCAGGGCGAAGCGCTACACCTCTATCTCTCGGTGACTCCCTCCACCGTAAGCTCGGTCTTTGTCCGAAACGACGCGAGAGTCGAGAGGTCGGTCTACTACACCAGCAAGGTTCTCAACGAGGCCGAAAGAAGGTACCCTGCAACCGAGAAACTCATGCTAGCATTGGTAACCTCGGCCAAGCGCCTCCGGCCTTATTTTCAAGGACACTCTATCATCATGTTGACTGACGAACCCCTGATGAAGATCCTCTCTCATCCCGAAGCCTCAGGGCACCTCGTCAAATGGGCCATCATGCTCGGGGCCTATGATATCTCTTATCGCCCCCGCGTGTCCATCAAGGGACAGGCCCTCACGGACTTCATGGTGGAGAGCACCGTCCCGATCAAGGAAGCATCTTCATCCGCACACGGACCTATCTGGGACTTGTTCGTCGACGGGTCATCCAACTCGACCGGAAGTGGTGCTGGTGTCCTCCTAATGTGAAATGACCTAGGGATGAGTGGGAACCAACCAAATGACCCTCGGACCTAGCAAGCAAGTAACTCACGGACCGATAGCTTCACTCGAGCGGACTCACCCGCTAAGCCAGCTTCTTTATCTTTTTGCTTGGTCGCTAATAGCTCAGCCATGGTCAACTTTGCCTCGGTGACATGAAATCTTTCTGTGAATTTTAATTGCATATTTGGCCAGTCGTCAATAGATCTAGCAGGCAAGCTAGAATACCATTCAAAGGCGGGTCTTGTTAGAGAAGACCCGAAGAACTTTAATAGGTATGACTCGACTGCCGCCAAGTCGCCCATGACTGCCACATAGTGTGCAATGTTTTCTTTCGGGTAGCCTTGCCCACTGAATTTATCAAATTTAGGTAGTTTGTTAACGCTTGGTGGCAATCTTTTAGTAGCATGGTAGGCTGGATATGGCACTTCATATATGTCAAAGGGGGCGTAATTAGCACCACCCCTCTTTGCTAGTCATTCTTCGATCATCTTCTCCACCATTGATTTATTCACCATAACTGGCACCGCTGGTTGAGGGCAGAGGCGGGTGGGCTGTATTACTTGTGTGGCTAGAGTTGCAATATGAGATGGCAAAGGCTACGATAGGGGAGCATGTTGTTGCATTTGAAGAGCCTTTAGCTGTGTTGGCTGGAGCGACTGGGAATAATTCTGGGGAGCAACCCAACTCTGGTCATCAGTTGGCAGAATGGCCTGTGAAAGAGCACCCGTGGCGTTGGCACCTCCCTGTGACGGCTCTGCTCATGACCCCAGTTGCTCAGGTGCCACAGCATACTCAACCTTCTCCTTCAATTGCTTCGTCAGTAGTTCTACCTCCTGCTGATACCTTTACAGCGTCATTAAGACAACGTTGTCCATAGCTATTTTGCTACTGATGCCCTCAAATGTTTCACTAAAGGAGCATCCAGATAGGGGTACCCCTTCTTCTTCAGATGCCATTATTTTGGTATTGAGAGTAGTGCTGTCTTCATTAGTAACCCACTTGCCCTTAGTGGCTTGCAGTAGCTCAGCCTCAGTTTTGTCTCGTCTTGTCACCGGGTCCTCTCTTTCGGTAACCTCGGCCAACTCTTCTTGTTCATTTAGCAGGGCACCACACCCGTTCATCACTCCTGTCATATTACAGGTGTGGACTTGCATTCTTCTTTTATACTTTTTGACTCCCCTTCGAGCCTGATTAAGAGGAGTCAACCCTTCATTCGTTGAAATTCTTCTCATCCTTTCATTTAGTGTTAGAATTTCAAGGCTTCTAGTCCCAACTTACTTCTGTTTTTCATTTGCTCCCACGTGTAACATCTTGTCTTTTTCATCTCCTTTGGCCTTGATGGCACAGAGTGACCTCTATCGGCCCATGACGGGTCTCCCGGGACTGTGGAAATATTCCTGGACTACCTTAATCATGTCTTCTTGACTGTGCTCTGTAGAGACAGTGGGAGGGAGCGTCCAGTCCCAGACAGATGGCATATATGATAGCTGTATCAGTTTAGTAGCTTGATTGGAATTCCTTGAGTATATGAGGATGTCAGCCTTCCTCACACGGGTCTTGGCATTGAATGGAGAAGTTGTAGCTGCGGCATGCATGATTTTGTTACTCCCTCTTCTAGGGACATCAGTAGAATTGCTGTAGTCCCGCAGGGTTGATGCAGTGCTTCGGGTCTTTTGGGAACCCACATTTGCTTGAATTTTGATAATTTTGGTCCCTTGCTTGTTCTTATCAAGGTTCGCCCTCTGGCTAGCCAGCACTTGGAAGGCATTGTGGGTGGGGACATGATGCTCAAGCTCAATCCAATCTCGGGTGTGTGGACGACCCGAGCCAAAGGGAGGTAGTGGTGATGCCTCCATTAGATCGGAGATGACTTCCTGGTCCTACATCCACATCCTATGGCTTCTGGAGGCGCCGCTTGTCCGAGAGCTTCTACTACCAGTCAACATCTATTAGCAAAAGGCGGCATCCCATTCGGCATCCGAAAGAGTATTTTCTTAATTTTCTCCCCCGGGTGCCTCCCCTCTATTGGCTTTGACTCGGGGTTTATGGCAGGGCTGACATTTTGTGTTATGTCCAGGGCTGGAGTCTGAGGAGGAGCGCATGCTGACTCCCATCGAGGTGGATCTAGGGGAGCCTCCCACTACTCCGATGATTACTGGGGGCACTCAGATGTCAAAGGAGCCTCTGCCCTCTCCAACTCCGGCAGGAGACGCTGCTGAGGTGGGGGATGGACTACCCTCACCGACCTCGAGTGGGGGTGTTATAGGCACGGCAGGGGCCGTAGCAGGTGAGAGCCAGGACATTTCTCAGGTTTTTTACCTTGTCTTGTCATAGGGAAGTCCTGAGCGTTGCTGACCCGCTTTGTGTTTGGTGGGATTGTACAGGTCCTTCTGGAGTGCTGGCTGAGGTGGGCCACTCCTCCCTGGAGCTGGGGATCGAGTGGCCTACATCTGTTTCACCACCGAAACCGCTGCTGGATACCAGCGTGGGTGTGGCCTTGCTCCAGCGAGCCCGGGGCTATGTAGGAGGTGATCCCCTGCCTTCCCTGGGGGAGCTCCATCAGCGGTTGAGGGAGTGTACCCATGGCTATCACGGCCTCGGGTTCCCATGTGAGCTGTGGATGTCTAGCCTGGCCGGCATCTGGGTGGAATACCTATGGCTTCTAGAGGCGCAGGAGCGGAGGGCTCTGTGGCTAGCGGCCATCCGAGAGCTGGAGGAGCAGCGGGCTCGGCTTGCACTGGCGACTGCCGGGTAGGAGAGGTGTGCTGACGCAGCTGTGCTGCTTGCTCGGGATCGCACCGCACGGCTGAGGGAGGCAGAGAGCAGAGCCGAGGCTCTGGAGAAGGCCCTGGAGGAGCAGCGGTGAGACGCGGAGCTCTCTAGGGTCGAGTGGCGGAATGTCGAGACGGGGGCCGAGGGGAGCGTGTAGCTTGCGTCAACCCTGAAGGAGGAGCTGGCTGCCACAGAGTCCCGCTTAGCGGAGTTGGAGGGGAGCGAGGCTAGTCTATGATTGTATCACTTCCCCCCCTTTTGTTATCCAGATTGTACATTTTGTTACCCCAAGGGCATGTCTTGGGCTCCCTTTTTATAGAGAGTGTTGATGATAGATTCTAGATTTTGATGTCGTTATTTGCTGGATTGTTCCACCTCTTGTTCCATGGAACCTTGTCGAATGCAGGGACTGGCGACCACTTACTATTAGTCTGCTTGATTCCCCCCTACCACGTATTTGTACAGGGTGTAACAGGCCAGGTTTTACCCATTTTGGGGGCATTGAAGTGGAGAACTGGGCTTGAGGATGGTGTGGCTAGATTTTAGGGACTGGGTACTGGAAAGAGACCCAGTGCTGGGGGCTAGTCTCTAGGAGAGAAAAGCCTGTGTTGTATGGGGTTAGCATAGGTTTGCCGGGATGTGGCTGTTGTGTCCCCTAGGGCACAAGTATATATATGTCGTTTAGTTTTGATGCTAGCAGAAAAATATGTGTCATATTTTAATTATGTGTAGAGACCAGGGTGTTGTTTCTATTTTTATGATGGGCTAAAATAGAAAAAGACATCAAAGGGTGCTTTAACACCCGTACGTACAACAACAGTCTCCTTGTTTAAGAGGCTGGGTCATAGTCCCCAATCCACACGAGACTTCTCCTTCTCCTGGACATCCCATCATCTTGGAGTGCCGTCGGAGAACACTGTACTGGATTGGAAGACCGTTTCCCATGGATCCAGGTATGTTTCCGTTGTAGTTCTTTCGGTGTTTTGACATGGAGATCATTGGGCAACTCATGTTCTAGAAATTTAATCTCCCTCTCAAGAATTCTATCAGGTCTGTCTCTACCTATGCAGAATAACATCTTTTTTCCTTGTTTTGTTTTCATGAAAGTGGACAGTGCCACATGTTCATCAAATTGAATAGGAAATGAACGAGAAAAGACTCCCTAAAAACGACACCAAGGTAATGTGGTAACTCCATCTACCAAGAGAACTCAAAATACAAGACAAATGAATATTCCCGTATACCGTCACCCGAAGCACATGGTTACAGATGAAGAAACCTGCTCTGCCATTCTAGCCTTGCTCTGAAATATGCTTAAATTTCTCTCACCCAATATAGCCCAACTGTAGACCATCCATCAAACGGTCTAGTCCACATTAAATCTCCATAACCTGTATCACTCCAATAAATTCTTTCTTTATTGCAACAACTCTCTGAAACTCAGACTACCAAATGGCAAAGGATCAGTTTGTCTGAGACAAAGAGCATTCTCCATCAAGTCTGCATACAGACTGTTGGAAGAAATGCAGTACATCAGATATTTCCTGAGGTGAAAGCCAGAAGGTCAAAGTCAAGGCTTTAAGTGGTAGGCTTTTCAATAAAGAATTATTATCAATGTGTGAAAAAATGGAGACTATGACATCATTTGCTCACTGCGTGTGGTAGGCAGTGGGGATGTGGATCATATCATTTCTTGCACTATTGGCAGAGGTCTGAAAGGTGTTTGGAAGTCTAGATCAGCACAGGATAATTTTCACCTCTAATCCAGTAAAGGACTTATGTCGGAAGTGACAAGCTCAGCTTGAAGACAGTATTAGAAGCCAACTTATACTCATAATCCCTCATGACATCTGATCAGGTGTTTGGAGGGAGAGGAGTGGCAACATCTTTTGAGGAACTAGAATTTATGTTCAGAACATGTCTTAAAGATTTTTCTGTTCTTCATAATTGAAATATATTTACTCTTGGAAAGTCCGTAGAGAACTGGAAGGCACAAATCACTTATAATCATCTCTCTTCCTATTAGTTTTCTTGAAGGATGAGGCAGAGGGACCTCTGCAGTCTCCTTTCCCTCACTCTTGGCTGTACTTCCTCTATTTGGCCTATGGTTCAACCAGTATAACCTTTTGAGAAAAAAATATTTGTACAATATTTTAATCATGTTTTTTTGAAAGTGGATACTACCACCAAATATACAAAGGAAACGAGAATTTACAAGTATAAAGAGAGAGCTCCCAAAAAAATTCCAAATACAAAAGTCAGAAAACAGCCCTCCGTCGTGGGAGCAAAAGAAAAGAGAGAATCAATACTGGGCCCGGCGGCGCGGGGGGGGGGGGGGGGGGGGGGGGGGGGGGGGGGGGGGGGGGGGGGGGGGGGGGGGGGGGGGGCCGGGTTCCCCCCCTCTAGCGCCAGCACCCCCACCCAGCGGGAGGGTGCTGAGAGAGAGAGAGAGAGAGAGCGAGGGTGCTGTCGACCAGATAAATGGCAGGGAGAAGCCCCCGCCAAACTGGTTATCCAACGCCACCGGGGTCGACAATGACAAGAAGATGTGGCCTTCCTGCACCTTCCGACAGGTGGCAAGAAGAAGCTTCCTGGGCCTTCCCACAACTGAGCAGCTACCTTGCCAAAAGAAGATGAGATCGTCGAGGGAGCAAAGGCACGTGGTGGACGACTCTCAGGGATGGATATCGCAGCAATTGCAATGGCAAAAGCGGCTGAAGCCGAGGATGCCTGCCTCACAGTACTGGTCGCCCTCCCGACACCTGTTGTACTGCCAGATGTCCCGGCAGGGAGCATTTGTGTCCGGGCTCCACGGTCGCATGCCCCTACCAGAATGTCACTGCAGCAGCGGATGCCAGATGTGTAGTCCACCCACTGCCCACCTTCACGGTGCAAACAAATTGATCATCTCCTGTCGGCTGCGGCTGCTGCCTTTGCACTGCCACTGGTGAAGAACCTCCTATCTGGACGCAGGTGTGAGTCCTGGATTCCTCCAGCTCTCGTTGTCATGGCCACCACCCCCCGCCGTCTCAAGGTCATCTCCTTCCTCTCCGCCAGCAACTGCCGATGAGAGCTTCTAGGAAGAAGAGAGAGAGAGAGATGTTGTGAGGAGCCATGGGTAGATAATGACATTGGAGCTGATCCTCGGTGAGAAGGGAAAAAATGGGGGATGTGAGGGAGAGGCCGTCAGGGTTGTATGAGTGGGATGCTCCAGCAGCTGCACTTCGCCAGCTTCTCCTCTTCCCATCTGACCACCACCACCCGTAACACCGACGCTGACCACCTGCTCACTGATGCAAGTGGGAATCATCACTCCACTAATACCCTTCCAAGTTCCAACCCTAGCCCCTTGTATTGGTGACAAAAGTCATTAACTTGTTTCAAGTAGCCTAGGAGCAATCCGTGCTCAGGCTCTGGACTTGGCCCGCAGACCCCACCAGCTGTTCACTACCCACCTCGCAGAAGCTAATCAAGACAGCAGTCCTATGAGTTCATAGATCTTTTGGGTACTCAGATTTCGACCTCAATTCTCATCTGGAAGTCCTACAATGTTTGTCTATCCTCTTTTACTCGTCTCCTTTCTTAATTCTTATTCATGGGTCAGCTGGCTACTAGTATAAGACTTGCCTCTGGGCAACCCATCCAAGGAGCAGCGGCAGCGGTGGTGACGGCCTCTAAGAAGAATAGGAAGACATGGCTTATTGAAGACGATGGGTGGAGCTTGTAGGGAGAGACCCCGATGACGCAAACATGGTGTCCCGTCTCATGGGCCTCGTTCTGGCCAGAAACTACTCCCCGGCACTTCCACCCTTCGCCTGCAGCACATGTAACACCGCACCCTTCTCCCCTGAAACCTGGCCTGCAGCATGATCACCAACAGAACCACGGCGAAAAGAGGACTGGATGGAAATGGAATATTCCTCACGAATGTGACAACATATTCCCTTTTTTTACCGTCTGCTAACCACATGGGCTTTTCAATAAGGTTAGAAGAATTGGTGAGCTTTTAGACAAAAAATTGGATTGCGAAGGTTAAGATGTAATTATGTAAGATTACAAGGATTTAAAAGTAAAAATTTCACAAGGTTGAGAGGAGAGGGATTTGTGAGGTTAATCATTTTTCTGATGTATGCAGCTTTGATTGGAGCTAGGAATTGCCTACGGATAGAACAACAACAACAGCAGGAGTAGCCACAACTACACGGTAGAAGACACGATCATGCACGAATTCCTGAACACGGCAGCTGATGAAACCACGGCTCTACAACTACTCCTACCAGAATGAAACCAACGCCCCGATCCCATGGTCGGGGGACTACCAGGGCACGTATCACCCTAGTCACACTACTAGGAAAAATGTCACGACACATCTGTCGCGAAGGCCTATGCTCACACACGAAGGCCCACACCGAAACCATGCGTAAAACGTTCTCTCGTAGATGAGAAACGGGACCTCGAGACATGACAAACTCACATCAAGTGACGGGAGTACCTACCCACTAGAAGTAAGGTCGGATGCGTCCATTGATGACTTAGTCTGTAGCCTTAGGTGTCTCGCTGCGACGCCCCAGGTGAAAATCGAGACACCGTACAATAACCAGGAACACAGAATAAGGACTAGCTGTGGTCGCACTTGTCAGCGTGGGTCTGACGCCCCCAGCCACGTGTGCACACATAGACCATACGCCCTAGGTCAGGCCCTCTAGCTGGTTCTTCCCCCAAAACCCAGACTCAGGCCACGCGTGGGGCCCTATGGTAACCATCCTAACAACCGTCTCACTCGGGTCACGCTCTCCACCACTCCCAAGTGGGTCCGCACACGCGTGCGTAGGAAAGGTACGACTAGTGGGGGTTCACTAAACGTGGACACTAAAAATCATGCACGCACCCATCATGAGTAACACAGAGTAATAGGTGGCTCATGACCACCAGACTCTAGATAGCCCACTAGACCTAATAACCCAACGGTCCTTGAGTCACAAGACTCGGGTCAAAATCACTACATGTGACAGCATAGTGCAATCAATCTAGCCTAATCCCTAGGTTTGAAACCACGGTGTCATAATTCTTATGGCAGCTCACAAGCCGCCGAGTGGATCTCTCATCCACGGGACACATGAAATACCTCTAGCCCCAGACTGGTTAACTAGACTCACAGTCCAAGGCCACACACACATGGCCCATTCAAAAACCACTTTTCCAGAGAAACCCACATCGTACGGGGAGAGACCTACCGCACTCGTGCCGACTCACGACGGCTCGATTTAACGTAATCACGAAAGCTCAGAACACAAGAGGGTCACCTGGACACTTAAAATCTACGGGCACACTAATTGAGTTAATATGGTACCTATGGACACCCAAAGACATGGTCATGGTCCCCACGGGGTGTCCGAGACACTCACGGGGTCATAGGTCAATCATTGGGTCTCAACCAGATCGACCAGAGACCAACACAACATAAAATAGACACTATGAGCACAAAAAACCACCTAGCGGTCCTCTCTAGACCGCTAGGGATCTTGGCGGTCTCCTCCAGACTGCAAGGCCCAGCCTAGCGGTCCATCCAGGACCGCAAGGCCCCTAAAACACACAAATCGCAAATGGTCACACCTGGACCACAAGGCTCTGCCTGGTGGTCTCCAAGAGACTGTTAGGCTCGGTGGCGGTCTATCGTGCAACCGCAAGGCACGAATTGACATAGGAGGACCCTAGCAGTCTTCACCTGACCGCTTAACCCCCTAGCGGTCCCTGGAATGACCGCTAGGTCATTTTTTAGCTAATGACCTTAGTGATGATGAGAGTGAACATGATGGGCAAGGGTAAGATTAAAGAGAACTCTGACATCTAGATGAACCGCCTAGTCTTGTTACTTTGTGTCCATGTCAAGATTAGTCTACTCATGAGTCTTTTGTAATTTTCCTCTTTTGAGTCTTTATTTTATTTGGGTCCAAATTATAATAAACTTATATTTGTAATGAAATTCTATGTTTGTCCAAATAGATCTTGTCTTATGGCCATGCTCTGATTGACACGACTATTTAACTGTCACGTTTCTAGCAAATGAACACATTCCGCTGCTATTGGTTCGGGGCGTGACAGAAGGTGGTATCAAAGTCTACGCTTTCTAAATCCCTAGGTCATCAAGTCCAAGTCCTAGATTGAGTTCTACTTGTCAGTTATCCCATAGTAATCCCGTGAGATTTGGGTAGAGATATGGGCTAATCAATAAAATATGTCTGTCTATGCTAGATTAATAACAAGATATGAGTAATTATTAATTTAAAATTTATTTTGTAGGCTAAGATGGCTGCTGAGAGAGCTCAATCGAGAGAGATGCAATGCACTATCCAAGGGCTAATACAAGCTTTACAACAAGTTGCATAAGGTGGAGCACAACATGGAGTTGGGGATTTACACCGAAAATTTTAAAAGATAAATCCCCCTAAGTTTAGTGGGTCTACCGACCCGGATGAAGTGGAGAATTGGGTGTAATAAATAGAGAGGACCTTCAAGGTGATGTAATGTACCGACCAAGAGAAGGTACTATTAGGAACTTATCAAGTAGAGAAGGATGCCCAAGCATGGTGGGGATCCGTTGAAGCGATCATGCCCAACGCTCAAGTTACATGGCACGAGTTCTTAGAACACTTTAACGAGAAGTACTTCTCTGAGAGAATCTAAGAGAAGAAGGCAATGAAGTTCACGGCATTAAAACAACATAGTTTATCAGTAGCAGATTATGAAGTAAAGTTTTCTAGATTAGCTCGGTATGTACCACACTTAGTCTGCTCGGGGAAGATGAGAGCGAAAAGATTTATGAACGGTTTAAAGGTGGAGCTTATTCCTCAATTAGCTCCACTGAAAATCCAAACTTATACGGAGATGGTTAGGAAAGCACAACTCTTGGAAGATGCCATGGATATGATGGAACGAATCAAGGGGAAAGTAGCTAAGAAGGAGTTAGTCAATGGATCCAAGAACAAGGAACCCATGAATGGCAAGAAGATGTTCAATGGGGGTAACGGTTCCTGGAAGGACAAGAAACCCCAGAATGATGATCAACATGTTCCGATCAAGGACAAATGCGAGCATTGAAAGAAAGGAAGGCACAACCCAGATGAGTGTTCGTATAAACTCAGAAAATGCATCCGTTGTGAAAGTGGAGATCATAAAATCGCTCGTTGTCCACTATTAAAGGAAGAAGCGCCGCAAGCATTGGAAGGTAACTCCATAAACATATCTCACCCATAATCACATGAATCAGTTATGGTGATCTTAGCACTTAGCATGTTATGAGAATGATCTAGTTAAAATACATGCTTTGGATGTGGTGATTTTATCCCATTAACTATGGAAAGGAAATCGTGTGAATTTGGGGACCAAATTCTTTTAAGTGGGGGAGGGTGTAGCACCCCAGAAATTTAAATAGGAAATAAATAAAAATAACCATAAATATTAGAAACACATACACACACAAGCACAATCATTTTGATATCATTAAAATCATACACCAAACATGAACTAGGGGATGCAACATCTCCCTAAAGGTTTGTAGGAGTTTGGTGAGGGTGGGATCCCTTGGGATAGAGACATCCTGGGAGACATGCCCATAATCGTGAGGCTTAGTCATGGACCTAGACTCATACACAGGTGGAGCCTTTCACCTCTGACTTTGATCTTCTCGATTGGAGGTGATAGGGTGGGGTAGGTAGGTCCTTCTAAGCTCATTTTTCATGTCATAGCAAGACTCGATGGGCCTTTGCTGCCTAATGTCTCTCAAGCTCTCAATGTATCTCCACTTATCCTTGGCTTCGTGCAAAAGTCTCTCGTTGGTAAAAGAGACTTACATGGCCTCAGACATGAGGTAACACCCAAAATACCTATGCATGACGGTTTCCCAAGTTAGGTAGTCACTTGGGACCTTGGAATCGTCAAGGTAAGGGCTTCCGGTCTGAGGAACGAAAGGGGTGGTTCCCAAGCCCATGGGTGTATCGCTCCTCCCTACTAAGCGGACAATCATATTGCCTGGGGGATTGAAAATCTATGGGAAGACTCGGAGGGGGAACCTACGGGATGGACATGTAGGACAACTAAGGGATGGGACTAGACGCGACTCAAATGGCAATGAAAAACACGGAATGCAAACTTGAATGCACCCTAGACAAACCTGATGCACCCTAGACGCAACTAGGACTCTACGTGAAGACGCAACCAAATGGACAACTAAACCAACAATGACACAATATATCAAGTAATGTAAGCTTGACACCTAAAATTCTCAAGAGAGAGACTATGCCTAAAACAAGCAACACAAGCTCGCGAACGTCCCCCAGGATAGGGAAATGTGTCGATCTGCACAGTTGAAGAATCGACAGAGTCTAAGATAGGCAATTTCACACTCGTGCTCAAATCAAAGCACGGGACGGTCGCACTCTCTCACCGTGGTAGTGATATTTATATGAGAGGGCTAGGAACCTAGTCGCACACACAAGCAGCGGCTAAAGAGCGTATACAAGATGTGCAAGCTAAACCAAGTAAGGAAGTGTATGCGTACCTCCACGCTCGGGGCATGGGGAAGACGCCTAGCCAATTCACATGATCCCCTATACAAAAGCTAAATAAGTACAATCCAAACACTGCCCACTCCTCACATGGAGGTAAAATGCTACACAGTGAATCTGGGGTTGTGAGAAGTGGGGTGTCAGGCCGCAAGTCAACGATGTGCAGCAACCATGACATGCTGCGAATCGGTATGGTCTGGACTGCAACACCAGTTGGCCTGGGTCCAGCAGCAAGGAAGGCATGCCACGGAAGCCAAGGAAGGAGAAAACATCTCTAACGATGTGCAGTAGTGGATGATGACCCTCTTGGAAGAAGATGGAAGCCAACGATGCTGATGTAGACCTCTGGTGTAGTCACGAATGGTGGGGAGACTGTAGGTCGGTCTGCATAGGTGCAGGCGACCAGCGGGAAGGGAGGTCGGGAACGGGGACTTCTGGTCGTCCTTTGAACATGAAACTCGGTGGGGATGTCCCTGAGGCATGAGTGGAAGGAGGGTCACAGAAGACGACCGTGGTAGCCCGGGCAATGCCAAAAGCAAGCACCTGTGCAATCTGGCCTGTCTGCATGTAGCAGGACAGACAAGGAAAGCTCAGACATTACATCTGATTCGAGTCGCATGCTAACTCTACCACGATAGAAGAGTACAGCACAACCAACCGATAATATCACGGTCCACACAATGCCAAATTCAGACTCACAGGGAACTCCTCCCAAGTTGAACACAACCAACATACCCACAAACAACCTCAACAACACCAACAGAATCCCAGCTCTGTTCTCAACACAGAACCACGGGACACAACTACAAGCTGGGTCACATCAAGGCTCAATTATAGCTGAACACACAGCTAAAAAAAAGAACCAGCCATGCACAGCTTACCAACAAGGACCCACAACAACTGTTAGAACAATGCATATCTAGGATCATGATCACGTCCTGAGAGCACAACTTCCAAGAAATACAAACCAAGAAAGGGTACTCAATCAACATATTTGCCAATAGATTTTCCCAATTCTCGAAACTGGCAGTGCCAACAACCAGAATACCACAAGCAATGGCACAACAACCAACAACATCAAGGCACATACAGCCAAGGCGAAGATACATCGAGGCAACAATCTTCTCGGCCGGCCAGAATCTTCCAACCAATGATCCTCGACCAATGGGTTATAAGCCCACTCGCTTCTGCTGTGCACTCTACACAACACACAAAGGCAAAAGGAACAACTCTGCATCCACATCTCAGTACACCTCTCGGGGCCATCACAACTCATGAACTACAATGTACCATGCCTAGAGTACCGATCCTGCTAATAGTCGATCACAAGACGCCATAGTGTAAATCATCGTGTCAAGAGCCACAACACAAGTCACAAAGAAAACCAATCTCAGCTCATCCTCATGTCCTGAAACGATTACTGAACCTTCACAGCACAACAGCCGCCAAACACAGCACGCCAAACACAGTGCACAATGGCCTCCAACACATAAATCGGGTCCAAAGCCAGGCCACCATCGAAACAAGAGCAGAGTAGGTTCAGAATTAACACAGTCCACACATAAGTAGACACAGGACAAAGGCTTCACCGAGGCAGCACTTCCAGAGCTTACCATGAAAAGATGCCACCAATAGAATGAGAAAGATCAAGCTCATCTAACAGCAGCTCACCAGGAAGGAAAATCCTAGGTTCGCTCGAGCACTCTCTCAAAGAGGCATCCAAACAACCACCTCAAAGCACAACCTTAACACCTCGGGGGCTGACCAAACCTCTAATGGAATGGCCAAATAACATAATCTCCTTAGGAGAACATGCACAGCAATCACAGAGCCCATTAGTCACCTGAACACACCATGGAAAAAGCAAACGATGCACCATAGATTTACACCTACTGGCAAATTCCGCCCAACATAGCACAACCGAGACCAACACCATAACAAAAGAACGCTTGCCATCACATCCTGACGAGAGGAAAAACCATCTCGCACAGTGCCAACATAGCACAGGCAAGCGCTCACATGAGAAGCAAAGCGGTATAGAAAACATAAAACCTATGCCAGCTACCGGTTGTATTGGACCTTACAGACTCTGAGCACTGTAATATCTTGAATTCCCATGTACTTCTACACATCCTTTGCAACACACTGCTCTAATACCAACTGTGACAACCAAGCATCCAGGCTCGGGTAAACTCGAAACCACTTGGATCCTGAGAGGCCTCCTAAGAGCTGTAAAGCTCCGAAGGGATAAAAGGAGTGTGCGGAGGTGTATAGTAATTAAGAGAAGCTCCGATTTCTACCTCTCCCGCCTCTGTTTCTCCCCGTCGTCATCGAGCTTGCCTCCCTGCCGGCCATGGATGGCCCGGTAGGGGAGGCTAAATCCCCTCCGATCGAGAGAGCTGAAGTCGATGGAGAGGCGGTGGTTGCTCCCCGCAAATCCTATGCTCAAACTTTGTTGGAAGGTCGCCAAATTCCCCGAGTGCATATTCAGGTGAAACCCCCCGCGATCACTGCTCAAGGTGAGCCTGCGGTTTATTTCTCCCAAGAGGATATCCAAAGATCATGTGATCTTCTCCAGTACGCGATTATTGCAAAATGTTCTTACGGTCGGCCTTCAATTCCCGATATCAAAAGCTGTCTGATCCAGCGTCTGCAACTCGGGGCGGATCTGGTCATTAGCCGCATGAACCCTAGACATATCCTAATCCGTCTGGGGAATGAATCAGATTTCCTTCGCATTCTCTTACAGCAAAATCTTCTTATCAAGGGCTTTCTGTTTAGATTTTTCAAATGGCAGCAGGATTTCGATTTTGAGTCGGATCCGCCGGTTATCCCCGCATGGATTGGTTTCCCTGCTCTTCCCGTTAATTTCTATCACGAGGATATGCTGCGTTCTATAGCTGGCAGTGTTGGCCATGTCCTCCGCATCCATGATGCCACTAGTGCAATGACGAACACTTCGGAAGCTCTGGTCTGTGTGGAGATAAACCTGGATATGCAACGGAAAGACAGAGTCTGGATTGGAACAGGCAATGGCGGTTTCTGGCAGTCGATTAATTACCATAGAGTTCCTCAATTATGTTCATATTGTCATAAGATTGGACACCTGGAGGAAAACTGTAAAAAGAAGCAGGGAAGAGTGATACGGAAATCCCAGGGAAACAATATTAAATCTGGAGCTCAACAAATCATCAGACAGGAATACAGGCAGAAAAGGGTGATTTCAGAAGCTCCACCTATTGCCGAAGTTAATAGATTCTCAGTCTTGAGTCAGGACTGTGAGGGAGGGGATTTGGTTGATACTAACATTTTGGAAAATAAGGTCTCTGGCGATAGTGTAGCTCCCGGAAGCTGTAAGAGTAATTCTTCGCACCCCTCAACTATATTACAAAATGTCAATATGAGGGATTCTGAGAACATTGGACCCACAGTCCCAGTATGCCATACAGACAAAGTTCAAACAGAGCTTCCTTCAATCCATCCCTCAGACGATGCTCTCCAGGAAACTTCGTTGGTACATCTACCACCTGTTCAGACTATAGACCAAGGTATGTCAGTGATTGTCAGTTCAGAGTTTATATCTAAATTGTCTGCGGCAGAGAACACTAGAATGTTATGTCAGTTCAATGAGGGCAAAATGAGTAAACCCCCGGTCCTAAAATCAGATAAAGTTTCAATACTGCCTGGCATTATTTTTAGTGATGCTCGTCTCACAAGGGCTAAGGCCAAAGTTCTGGCTGCTTTCCCTCCTCCCTCCTTAAATAATGTTTAAATCAGCATTGATCTGGAATGTTAGAGGAATTGGGAACAAGGCTACCATTAGAAGTCTTGCACAGCACATCAGAGAGAATGATGTTAGTATTGCTGCAATCTCTGAACCCTGTATTAGTTTCAGTCGCGCTCAGGGGATAGCCAGGAGATTATCTCTCCATTCTGTTATTGGTAATGATGGAGATACTTCTAAAATTTGGCTTTTTTATAAACCCAGTATAGCTTTACAAATAATTCAGTTGCACTCTCAGTTTTTGACTGTGGCTATTCAAGAAGATAATTCCACCACTATCCTCTTCACTGCTGTATATGCCTCATGCAATGGACATATCCGCAGAGAGCTGTTTGATTCCTTGATGGATTTTAGTCCGGGTGTTAATGTTCCATGGATCATTGGAGGAGACTTTAATTGCATTATATCCCCTGATGAGAAAATTGGTGGTAACTTACCGTCTATGGTTGCTATGTCTGATTTCCAAGGTTTTCTCACAGCTGTTGGCCTTATTGATGCTGGTTATTCAGGTTCCAATTTCACTTGGTCCAACAACCAAATTGGCCCATCACACATCAGAGCCCGATTGGACAGAGTTCTTTTTAATTCTTTGTGGCTCAACAAGGGGTATAGTTTATCGGTCAGACACCTTCTTAGGGGTCAATCTGACCATGCTCCTCTTTTGTTATCATCTTGCCCTTCGTCTTCTCTCCCAGGGAGATTTATATATCAGCATATGTGGCATTCACATTCTGATTTCCTACACTTTGTCAAGGATCAGTGGAATAACCCCTCTCAGCAGATTGTGCACCCGTTTTATGCTCTTCAAAGTAAGCTGCAGAATCTAAGAATCTCATTGAAAAAGTGGAATAAAGAGAGCTTTGGCCTTATTCATCAAGCCAAGGAGCATGCTGTGTATAATGTTGAGCAGGCTCAATTGAATTTTGATGAGAATCCCTCTATCTTAAACAGACTGTCCCTGAATAAAGCCAATGCTGAGATGAAACAGATTCTTGCTCGGGAGGAAACATTCTGGTTCCAGAAATCTAGAATCCAATGGATGCAATGTGGAGACAGGAACACCCAGTTCTTTCAGCAGTATGCCAGAGTTAAAAATCAAAGGAATCACATTCAAAAATTAAAGGTTGATAACAGCTGGGTAGAAGACCAATCTACCTTATTAAATGGAGCGGCTGACTACTTTAAACTTCTCCTTACTTCAGAAGAGCACAGTTTAGAGGAAAGCTTGTTTTCTGTTATTCCTTCCTTGGTCACTGAAGCGCAAAACTCCTCACTGTGTGCTATCCCTTCATCTGATGAAATTAAGCATGTGGTTTTCTCCTTGTCAGGAAATAGTGCGCCTGGTCCTGACGGGTATACAGGTGGTTTCTTTACCCACTGTTGGGACATCATTCATTCAGATTTAATTCATGCTGTCCAGAGTTTTTTTCAAGGATGGGGCCTTCCACAAGGTGTTACATCTACCATTCTGTGCCTTATTCCTAAGGTGAAAAACCCAACTACTTTCATGGATTTCAGACCAATCAGCCTGTGCAATTTTTCATACAAAATTATCTCCAAAATTATCAGTGACCGGCTGAAACAAATTCTGCCTCTGATTATATCGCCTGAGCAAAGTGGTTTTATCAGTGGGAGATTAATCACTGATAATGTCCTTCTAGCCAAGGAAGTGTTCATGGAGCTTGATAGACCAGTTAGAGGGCATAATATGCTTATAAAACTGGACATGGCCAAAGCATATGATCGTATTGAATGGGATTTCCTGCTTCATACTATGAAATCTTTTGGCTTCTCTAACAGATTCATCTCCCTCATTGCTCAACTGTTGATGAACTGTTGGTTTTCTATATCTTTAAATGGTCAATTGCATGGGTACTTTCGCTCTACTAGAGGGGTGCGCCAGGGGGACCCATTGGCCCCATCCCTTTTTGTCTTGGCAGAAGAAGTGCTGAGTAGAGGTTTGAGCCACATATTTACTTCTGGGATTTGTAAGCCATACCATTTACCCCGGGGAGCCCCCCGACTGTCACACATATTATATGCTGATGACTCAATTATCTTCACAAATGGAGGAATTTCCTCTGTTAAACATCTTCTACACTTTTTGGGGAGATATGAAGCTTCTTCTGGTCAGAAGATAAATGCTAGTAAGAGCTGCTTCATGGTGGCTAAGTGTATGCCTCCCTCTGCTGTCAACAGGATAAAGCAGATCACTGGTTTTCAGCACAGGGTGAGCAGTATTACTTACCTGGGTATTCCTCTATTCAAAGGAAGGGCCAAAATTATGCATTTTAAGTATCTTTTAGACAAAATAAATGCAAAACTGGCAGGTTGGCAGAGCAAACTATTGTCTCAAGCTGGCAGAACTGTCCTCATTAGATTTGTTTTGTCTTCCCTAGCTGTATACACTGCTAGTGCTATATCCATCCCTATTGCAATTCAAAAGCAGATTAACAAGACATGTGCCAATTTCTTCTGGCAAGGCTCAAACAATTCTCACAGGAAACATTGGTTGTCATGGGACAAAATTTGCAGACCTATTATGAATGGTGGTCTGGGTATTCGAGACATTTATGATATTCAGTCTTGCTGTCAGGTGAAGCTCCTGTGGCTATCTTTATATAGTGACTCTCTTTGGGCACAGTTTATCACATGACCTTCCGCCTAAGCCAAATTATATGGCTACATAACTTTATGTCTAAGTCATTAAATATTCTTGTCTATTATCATGGCTTTCTGCCTAAGCCGGTAAATATCCTGCCTTGATATCATGGCCTTCCGCCTAAACCAAATTGTACGGCGTCATGATTTTATGTCTAAGCTATTAAATATTCTTGTCCAGGGTCATGACTTTTCACCTAAGTTGGTAAATATTCTGCCTTGACATCATGACCTTTCGCCTAAGCCAAATTATACGGCGTCATGACTTTATGTCTAAGCCATTAAATATTCTTATCCGACATCATGGCTTTCCACCTAAGGTGGTAAATATCCTACCTTGATGCCATGGCCTTCCGCCTAAGCCAAATTATACGGCATCATGACTTTATGTCTAAGCCGTTAAATGTTCTTGTCCAGTGTCATGACTTTCTGCCTAAGCCGATAAATATTCTGTCTTAGCGTCATGACCTTCCGCCTAAGCCAAATTACACGGCATCATGAGTTTATGTCTAAGCCGTTAAATATTCTTGTCCGACGTCATAACTATCTGCCTAAGCTGATAAATATCCTACCTTGGTGTCATGACCTTCCGCCTAAGCCAAATTGTACGACATCATACCTTTATGTCTAAGCCGTTAAATGTTCCTATCTGACGTCATGACTTTTCACCTAAGTCGATAAATAGTCTGCGTTGGCGTCATGGCCTTCAGCCTAAGCCAAATTGTACGGTGTTATGACTTTATGTCTAAGCCGTTAAATGTTCTTGTCTAGCGTCATGACTTTTCGCCTAAGCCGGTAAATATTCTGCCTTGGTGTCATGACCTTCCGCCTAAGTCAAATTTTACGGCGTCATGACTTTATGTCTAAGCTGTTAAATATTCTTGTCCAGTGTCATGACTTTCCGCCAAAGCCGATAAATATCTTATCTTAGAGTCATGGCCTTCCGCCTAAACCAAATTGTACAGTGTCATGACTTTATGTCTAAGCTGTTAAATGTTCTTGTCCGACGTCATGACTTTTCACCGAAGTCGGTAAATATTCTACCGTGGCGTCATGGCCTTTCACCTAAGCCAAGTTGTACGGTGTCAAGACTTTACGTCTAAGTCGTAAATATTCTTGTCCGGCGTCATGACTTTTCACTTAAGCTAGTAAATATCCTGCCTTAACGTCATGGCCTTCCACCTAAGCCAAGTTGTACGGTGTCATGACTTTACGTCTAACCTGTTAATGTTCTTGCCCAGCGTCATGACTTTCTGCCTAAGCTGGTAAATATTCTACTTTGGTGTTATGGCCTTCCGCCTAAGCCAAGTTGTGCTGCTTCATTACTTTATGTCTAAGCCGTTAGATATCATCCCTTGGCTGCACTATCTTACGTCTAAGCCAAGTTATTCGGCGTCATGACATTCGGTCTAAGCCGACAAACTTCTTACCATTAGTCCGGAATTACTATCCGAACCAATGAACGAAAAGACTCCCTTTGGTTTCACACCAACCCTTGATCCCTCCAGAGATTCACCATAACATATGACACCTTCTTTCCACCGCCATGGCATCGATCTCCTGACGCCAAAATCGCTAACCTGCGAGGGTGCCCATTAAGCTTTTTTTAAAGAGAGAGAGAGAAGAAGAAGAAGAAGAAAGGGAGATAAAAAAAGAAAAGAAAAAAAGAAAGGAAAAAAAGAACAGGGAGAGCATGTTTTGACATTCTTTTGTTTATAAATAGAAATGAAAGAAACCAAAAAGACTGCAACGGTTTTTGCAGCACCAAAATAATCATTTTCCGTTTCCAGGTTCTCCTCCATTCTAGTGTGTGCTCGGGTGTTTGATCGGCTGGGCTAACATCCAGCTCAGGAACAGGAGATGCCAAAGGATCATCCAAAACACGAAGAATCTGATCGTGGATCTCCTAATTAATGAAGGTGCAGATGGGAGTCGTGTTGGATTCAAAGGTCGTCCGCCTCGTTTCAATGTTGCCTGTGAGCTGGTTTAACCATGTCACTAAGCTGTTCAGGAAGCTGGAGACCATCTCGAGCTCTGTCTGGCGTTCATCTAACCTGGAGGAGTTCGTGCTGCACCTGGAAGGGGAGGACGACCTGGTTAAACTGGTCACCAGACATGAAATGAGAGACACCAAGAGATAGATCCAGAAGGGGGAGAAGAGCAGTCCCACAAATGTAGCCCCTCTTATACGAGAGCGGATCCACTTCAGGCAGGGCGCCCGACGTTTTACCTGGGTGGGTCGCTTCGACAGCAACGAAGTGCCCTCCCTGGCTCCCGAGGGTAAGGAGCCAACACACTGCTGGGCCTTGCCGGTGGTGACCCTCGCTAGCAGTGCCGTGGCGCTCCCCGGCGTCGACCAGAGCTCCCTGCAGTCGCCGCTGAGTGGAGTGGGCGAAGGGCTTAGGTATGAGAGGCTCATATAGAGATGAACCTGGACGCCAAAGGGCTGGTGAACCAAAGGGAGGCAGCGGACATCGTCTGGTCTTGCCTCAGCCTCTACAGGAGCTGGTTGGGTTCGGATCTTCGTCGATTAATCCCGGAACCCCGAAGCAGAAGAGAGGTCATCGAAGAGCTCAGAAGGATAGGAGAAACCTGCGTCCGGGACTTCTTGGACAAGCCAAGGGGCGGGCCGTCCGAGACGATAGAGGACTCGCTCGAGTGGGCTCCAAAGGTGCTGGGAGCCAATTGCATGAACAGACTGACCTCAACCATCCTACAACACCGCGACAGAGATCTGCGTCTGGAAACTCATCTATTCTGCTGCTACGTGTGGAAGCCGATATCTGATTTGTTGGGTGCCTGCGTCACCAATCTGCCACAAACCATATACATGGAGTGTTTCTGCAACGCCATCGAGGTGAGGGAAGAGTGTGTCCGGGGTGCTGCGCTGCTGCTCGGGGAGGCCGAGGAGACCATATGCGGCTGGCAGAAGAAGAGACAGCAAGCTCGTATCCGGAGGAGAAGGCGTATGTCGACGATTGGCGAGAGATGATCATCGGCAGCAGCTTGGAGTGGAGTCTGGACGACGCCAGCTACGCCCTCTCCCAACGACAGGCCTTCAAGCCCCACCTCGATCTACTCGGACGACAACCCCAGCTTCACCGCCGACGAATCGGTGCCGTCTGGCGACCTAAGCCGGCAGCACTGCGGGCCACCAGATGATCTCATGCAATGTGCATGTATAGCATATGACCCTCTTACTTGTAATTAGTCCTCGTTTATTTTTCTACGGAGTCATGCGAAAATACATACGGTGATGCTCAATTTCGATAATAAGAGCCGCTTTGACACGGGGTTAAGATAACTCAGCGGATGAGAGAGAGAGCGGTGGGTCTCGCTCTCTCCTCACACACAGCACGTTTGATCGGGGCCTGATACCAATTTGATGCGGGACGCTATGCGAACTAGGACTCTATATGAAGACGCGACTAAAGAGACAACTAAACCAGCAACAAAATGATAGATTGAGTAGCGCAAACTCAACACCGAAGACTCCAAAGAGAGGAATCACGCCTAAATAAGTATCTCAAGCTCGCAATCATCCCCAAGAGAGGGAAGTGTGTCGATCTGCACGGTTGATGAACCGACAGAAGTCTACGGTAGGCAACTCCACACTCGTGACTCAGGCAAGTCACGGGACGATCACGCTCTCTCACCATGGCAGCGATATAGATATAAACGAGCTAGAATCCTACAACACACAAGCAGCAGCACTAGAGAGTATACTAAACTAGCAAGAAGAGACCAAGCAAGGATGTGAATGTATACCTCCATGCTCAGGGCGTGGGGAAGACGCCCAGCCAAATCACACAACCACTCTGTACAAGAGCTAAACAAAGTACAACCCAAACAAAAGCCCACTTCTCACAGGGAGGTAAAAGGCTACACAGCTTATCCGGGGGTCATGCGAAGTGGGGTGACAGACCACGAGTGGATGTCGAGCGGTGACTCCCACATGAGCGAACTGGTACGAGCTAGAGTCACAATTGGGACGATGCGTCACGGAAGTCAAGGAAGATGCCAAGTCCCTAGTAGCACACTGTCGTGGATGGCGAGTCTCCTAGATGAATAGGGAAGTCGACTGCACTGGCTGGGACCTCCAGAGTAGCCACATGTGGCGGGCAGACTGCTGGCCTGTCTGCGCGTGTGTAGGGAAGCAACACGAAGACGGGCTTGGCACGGGACCTTCTACTCGTCCGTTGGTCACGAAATCTGGTTGTAGATGCTGCTGGGGATGTACCTAGGATGCCGGTGGAGAGGCGGCTGCAACGGGGTACTGTGGGAGTCGTGGCAAATTTTGAAACGGACCCTGCGTAATCTGGTCTGTCTGCTGGCAGCAGGACAGGGGACCAAAGATTGGGCTGGAACTGAGGCTTCCTGGAGGCAATTGGGGTGGGGTTTTCTCTGGTGGATAGTTAGGGGTCGTGGAGTGATAGGGTAGCAGTGGCGGGGTGGCGGGCAGTGGAGGTTCTGGGCATGGGAGGGGAAAATAGACTGGGTTCTGCTCTGCAGTCCAGTGCAGTCAAAACTATGGGGTGGAAGGGTGGACATGGAAAGTAGGGCAACGGTGTTCTAAAAATCACAAGAAAATTCTAGAGAAGGGTTTAGGGTGTATATAAGCAATGCTCAAAATCTCAGGTTGTGCTGGGATGATTTGGGGGTCGTCCCTTTGGAGGGGTATTGGCACTGTCTTAGCAAGACTGCACAAGGGTAGTCTACGCGACTAAAAGGTCTCTAAAGAGAAGTTCGTGCACTGTGCGAGTTTAAGCGCAGGATTTTGAGGGAAGGTAGGGAATAGGGAGAGGAAGAAAAGTTACGAAGGGGTGGAGGAGATTTGTGGATCGGATATGGGGGTTCCAACCTAATCTTCCCGGGCTAACTCTACAGGCAGACACCCAGAGAGGGGGTGCAGGGTAGCAATGTTTTTCCACCAAGATTGCAGCAACTCCAGGGAAGCAGAACTCCAGACTTTGGGAGGAAGGTAGGGAGGTCTCCCCCCTACTGTTGGAGCATCCAAAAAACCTGCAATAAGTCTAGGAAGTCGCACCGTAGAGAGGAAGAGGGTTTTATTTCTTTTTTCTATGTACACAACACCTATCCTTTTAGCCCTTCTGAGCCCTCCAGCTCGTGGGCGGCGGGTCAGGATTCGAATGGTATCGGGTCATTCTCGGTATCCGGATCTTGGATCGTTACACGATCCTTCTGGAAGCTACTGCGAAGTGCTTCAACCTTTTCGGGAGGTGGCAATCTCGTTGTGCAAGCCAACTGGCCACGCCCTCCCCCCCTCGACGGGTTTTCTGATGGTAGTAGGCATAGCTGATGTTCCTAGTAGCAACTCCCTAGCGCCACAGGGACTCGATACCCTGTGGGTCGAGTTCCTTGCAGTTTTGCTCCCTAGGCCCCTCCTGCTGGAGGCGAGTGACATTGCTAGGCATGGCCAATCTTCAGATGGCACTTGCAATGCGATCGTGTTGCCTGGGTGGGCAGGAGATGCCTGGGCTGGCGGTAGGCTCGCAAGATCCCGATCAACTAAAGGTGACATGGGAGTAGAATGGGTCCCAAGCTGGTCGACGCTTAGGATTGGACTGCGAACAGAGTTAGGTGACAGATGCAGGGGAAATCGCCCCTGGCTATCCTAGGTTAGAGGAGTGCAATTCCGAAGATGAGCATGGAGAGGGCAACAAGTGGCTGCACAAAGAGGAGATAGAGGGAGCTGATGGGGGAGGTAGAGAAGGTGACAGAGTTCCATGTGCGGGAGTTGATAGATAAAATGAGGGTCTCTTTTGAGGGGATGGATAAGGAAGTTAGGGGCTCTTCATCAAGGTCCGTCAGAGGTGGCATGCCGCTTTGGCTAGGGAGAGGTCACACATGAGGGTTGTGGTGAAGAGGGTGGACAATGAGGAAGGCCGTTGGGAGAGGGAGGAGGGGGAGGGGTAGGAGAAGGGAGTAGGGACCACAGACTTATCCCTATGAGGATCCTTTATTGGAATGTGCGGGGGTTAGGGGGGAGTGAGAAGAGGATGGCAGCGAAGGAATTTGTTAGGCGATGCAAAATTGATATCATGTGTTTCCAAGAGACCAAGTGTGAAGGTGATGGTGTGGGGCTCATGAGGGAGCTTGGGAGTGGTAGGCTTTTGACGGGGGTGGTTTCCCCAATAGAGGGGAGGGCTGGGAGCATTATGATCCTATGGAATCCGTTTGAGGTTGAGGACAGACGGGTTGGTCGGGGGGCTATATCCCTCCACTTTCGCAGCATGAAAGATAGCTGTTCTTGAGATTTCTCTAGAGTTTATGACCCTCAATTCAGAGAGGGGAAAGAGTTCTGTGGGAGGATCTACTCCTATATCATTGTGGCTCTCGCTGACCATGGTGTGTGGGGAACGACTTTAATGCTGTGACGTCTGCTTTGGGGAGGACAAGGATTCACCCCCGCTTTGGGGAGACACAGGAATTTTGTAACTTCATTGAGGAGGTAACTCTCATTGACATTGGATTGGTGAATGTCCAATTCACTTGGTACAATTTGAGGGCTACCTCAGCATGCTCCAGACTGGACAGGTTTTTGGTATCGGTGGATTGGGAGGATCATTTCCCCCATGTGTAGGCGTCCTGTTTACCTAGGCCGACGTCGGACCATAAGCGCATTCTCTTGAAGATCAGCCACACCCAGGTGAGAAGTCAGTTTTTTAGATTTGAGAGGTTTTGACTTAGGGAGGAGGATTTCATAGACACCGTTAGGAGGGCTTGGTGTGTTATGTTCAAAATTTAATAACCAGGAATCATGACACCTAATTTAATGCATGAGTATACTGCTAGTTTCCTACTAATTTTCTCTACCTGTCCATGTGTTCTATCCTGCAAAATTCCTTTATTTGAAAAAATGGCACTATTCATGTTCAAATTACACTTGCTGGAACAACGTCTGTCAGCCAGCCATGGTTCAATATAGTGCCCCTATCTTGGGCACTATATACCAAAGTAGAGGCTGCCACCCAGGCACCAATTCCCTAAGTATATAATCTTCTAAAATCGTAATGTGTTTACATGTGGAGTAAACCCTGAATTGATGAAATCTTGAATCTATATGCTTTATTTCCCAAACCAGATTTAAAGAAATAATGGCACTGTCACAGGCGCCATTTTTCTGCTTCTTGATTTTCATGATTTTCTGTAACCCATTCCAGTGGGTTATCTATTGGTACTATATTCCAGTCCGTGAGTATAGTCCGTGTTTCTCGATGTTTTATCGATTACCCCACTATTTCTCGATGATAGATGAGCCCTCTGTAGGATATTCCTTCCTTCGGACTTGTGATTTTATCATAAAGACCTCCGTAAGTCTACGCGAAGCCTTGGATTCCCTCAAGACCGCCGAGCAGGTTGTACCATTAAAACCCATAGTACTATCTAATTACCATATCACTCTAAAGAAACATGGTATACTGGCCCTCATAGTATGCTACTTAAGTGCCGTAAGAATATCTTTTGAGTTAATAGAATGAGAAACCATGTCATTGCTATCAAATAAGGATTTTGTGCCTCTATATAGACACAAATTCTTTCTATCTTATCATGTACAAAGAACAAGCAACCATTTGAATATGAATACTTATTCTAGATCTCATTCACCCATTGAGGGATGCCGAATCTACCTAGTTTTCAACGTGTATCGTGATTATACCGTGTTATCATAGTACGTCCCTACGTAACAAGTTCTATTCTTGAGTTCCTATTCCAAATGATCTACCTTAAAAGTTCCTACAAAGCTTATTCCTTGGGAAATCCATATTGGCTATAACAATAGTGGATGTCGAAAACACATGACCCAATGCCTGCACATATAGGGCCCGATCTGATCCTAGGAGGAGCACCCGAAAGTACTTGTGCCTATGGGAGCCATTATTGATCACGGTGTGACATTACACTGAATTACTTGTCGTTCTAGATAAATGACATTCCACAATCTTGTACTTGTACTTGACATGACATGCCTTACGTGGCCCTGAAAGGGCATTTACTTGCTTGCTTGATAACATGATAGCTAATTCTTGACATGACTTGATAATGGAACATGCTTGTTTATCTCAATCTACTTTGACATGAATTCTTGAAAGACTTGCTAGTTCATTTAAATATCTCTTGCTATACACTCTCTCTAGTGTCGTTTCATGCAAACATGCATAGCTATACTTGTATTCATGTAACATGTAATTTACTTAAAGCAAGCTAGTTCTTGAGATATAATTCCTACTGAGCGTTCGCTCACCTAGTGTTTTCCCATATTTTTTGGGTAATTCTGATGACGAGACTCAATCGGGTGGGAATGAACAAGAGTGACGAGCTTAGAGCCATTCCAACCATCTACGCTGTTATCTAGTCCTATCTTTTCTATTTTCTTGAGTCATCCCTTGTAATTTTCCTTCATTGAGTCCTAGTGCTTTCATTAGACTTCATAATTTTGCAATCAGCTTGCGACTCAAAGTATCTACCACTACATTATCTTTTCCAGGATGATACTCTATAGAAAAATTGAAGTCCTTTAAATACTCCAGCCATCACCTCTGCCTCGTATTAAGCTCCTTTTGAAAAAATAGGTACTTCAAACTCTTATGATCAGAAAGTACCGTGAATGTTTCTCCATACAAGTAGTGCCTCCAAATCTTCAAGGTAAAAACTACTACTGCTAGCTCTAAATCGTGGACAAGATAATTCTCTTCGTGCTTCCTTAACTGCCTAGAGGAGTAAGCTATCACCTTCCCATGCTGCATAAGCACACAGCCTAGGCCAATACCTGAAGCATCAGTGTAAACTACAAAACCTCCTTCCCCAGAAGGTAAGGCCAAAACATGAGCAGTGGTTAAACACTCCTTCAGAGTCTGAAAACTCCTTTCACAATCTTCTGACCACTCAAATTGGTTCTCCTTGCAGGTTAGTCTTGTTAAGGGTACTACAATTTTGGAGAAATCCTTAATAAACCTTCGATAATATCTTGCCAAGCGTAGGAAACTTCTTACTTCAGTCACATTTGCAGGCCTATCCCAGTTCTTTACTGCCTCCACTTTCGAGGGGTCAACAGAAATACCCTCCTTAGTGATAATGTGTCCTAGAAAAGACACTTCCTGTAACCAGAAGTCACATTTACTAAACTTGGCATACAACTGATGATCTCTCATTAATTGCAATGCCATCTTCAAGTACTCGACATGTTCCTCCTCATTCTTAAAGTATATCAGAATATCATCGATAAACACCACAACCCACTGATCTAGGTAGGGCCAGAACATGCTATTCATCAACTGCATGAAGGCCACAGGAGCATTCGTTAGTCCAAAAGGCATTACTACAAATTCAAAATGTTCATACCTGCTACGGAAGGCTATTTTAAAGATATCATCATCCTTGAGCCGCAACTGATGGTATCCTAATCGAAGATCAATTTTAGAGAAATATTGAGCTCCTGCTACTGGCCGAACAGTTCATCAATCCTCGACAATGGGTACTTGTTCTTGACAGTAAGCTGGTTCAATTTCCAGTAGTCAATGCACAATCTCATCAAACCATCTTTCTTTCAGATGAACAACATTGGGGCACCCCATGGGGATGTACTTGGATAAAAAAACCCCTTTTTGAGCAACTCCATTAGCTATCACTTTAAGTATCTCAACTCCGCAGGAGACATACGATACGGAGCCTTTGAAATAGGAGACGCATCAGGAATTAGATCAATAAAAAAGACTACCTCTCTCTTAGGCAGAAGTCCTAGCAATTCCTCAGGAAAGACATCTGGAAAGTCTCGAACAATAGGAATATCCTTAATCTCCAATTCCTTCTTATGGGTTAAAGAAAGAAAGGCTAGAAAAGTCTGACATCCTTTCTTCAATAACTTCTCAGCTCGAAGAGCCAAAATAAGCGGCACACACTTAGAGTGCCTAACCCCAACAAAAGAAAGCTTGGGGTGTCCAGAAAAAGACACGGAGCTAGCACTACAATGGACACTGGTCTCATATCTAGCCAACCAATCTGCTCCTAGGATTACATCGTAATCCTTCATTTCCATACAAATCAGATCAGCTGGCATATTCTGTCCACTAACCAGAATCATACTAGAGGGGTAGTAATATTTAATTGTTGAACTAACAAAAATAACAAAAAAATCAAATAAAGGAAAAACACAAAAATCACAATTTTGTTTCTGGTTCCTCTGGCGGTCATAGCTTGGGCCGTCTGAGTCCTCTAGCGGCCCTCCATTGGACCGTATGAGGATGTAGCGATCACTGGAACGATCGCTACACTCCCACTGGAGGGGCGTTCTTCTCCCCGTTTCCCCAGGTCATGGAAATGGCTAATAAGGCCTACAATCATTCCTAATGGGTCCCTAGACCCATTTCCACCCCATTCCCCACACACGCACGATCAAAAATAAATCAAAATGGGTTTTTTAAGCCGTCGGCCTACCTCGGAGGACCGTCCTCCCTTTCTCTTCTCCAGCGTTTCCTCCACCGCGGGGGCTTCTTCCTCACCACCGGTAACTTCTCCAGGTTCCTCCGACACCGTGGGGACCTCCTCCCCTTCCATTTGGGCCACCGACCCTTGTCCTTCCTCCGAAGGGTTCGCCACCGCCAAGGATGGCTTCTCCTCCACCAACCGACATTGGAGGCGCTTAATCGCCTGCTTCTTCGTCATCTCTGCACGAGGGGATGTGGTGGTCGCCGGCGAGGGGTCATGCGGTGGTCGTCGGAGCAACCGGGTTCGGTTTTGGGTGTGTGCGTTTTGGATTGAATGTGTTTGAGTGGGGAGGGAATGAATGATCATTTTATTTTTTTTGAACGCCCAGGAAAATTGGAGGTCTATCGTAAGACCGTTACACCCCTTTTGGCGGTCCTTCTTTTTGCCGTTTGATATCAAGTCATCCTCCTCGAAGGATGTGAACTGACAAAGTTTGGCAATTCTGTCTTAGACCGTTAATGATCTTCTAGCGGTTGTGATATAGACTGTCTGTGGCTTGGAATCATTTGTTGAAATTACATGCTTTATCCATTTAACTTCATGCCTTATATTATTATATTTATGCAATCCATGCCTTATCTTATTGATGCAATTCATGCTCAATTATGTGCTTCATGCCTATTTTGATCATAATTGGATATTTTGTTGATGGCTAACCCTTCTTGCAAAAAAATTATAAACGTCATCGCACACTCCATCACGCTTGCCAGGCAGGTAAGTCAGGTAAGTATCTAGATCCCTAATCCCTTATTGCATTACTATATAGTATCTAGGATATATTATCTCGAGAACTGACTGGTCATTCATGTGTTCTGGGATTTGATGTTCCCCTTTACCAAAAATGATGATGATCTTGGTGCACATGTTTAATCGTTGGATAGGCCGTTAGGTTGGAAAGACTGAGGGATGATGGTTCTGTCTTGCACACCGTGGTTGCAGATGGTATCCTGACCCTGGTTTGTCCGATCTACCAATACTATTCTCAAGTATCTTGTTATTTTATCTTTTCTTTGCATTCATTTTAATGATTCCTTTTTTCTTTAGCCCAGCATGTATCATGCGCATCTTTGAGCATTCACGTACCTTAGTCTGTCCAAGGTATCTCAGTAATGGTGGATAGTTACGTCCATGGTCTCGAGTAAGGAGAATCATTCCACTCTGAGTTGGAAGGTTATCTTTGATCTATTTGCTTGGTTTGGTTAATTAAAGATTCCTGTCTGGAGTTTAGTTAATCGTCTCTTCTCTTTCCGTTTGCTCCAACCACCTATTAGGTGTGCGTTCTAGTGAGGAGGTTGGTCGTGTTTTCTTTCCCTTAGTTGTTTTGAGGAGTAATCAACTCTATGCCAAATTCAGTAAATGTGATTTTTGGCTCGAGGAGGTGTCTTTCCTAGGGCATGTGATTTCGAAGGATAGAATTTCTGTGGATCCATCAAAAGTAGAGGTAGTGAAGAGCTGGGAAAGACCCACGAATGCTACCGAGATCAGTAGTTTCTTGGGACTGGCTAGTTATTATCGTCGATTTATCAAGGATTTCTTCAAGATTGCAGTCCCTCTTACCAGGCTGACGCGAAATGAGAATCCGTATGTATGGTCTGATAATTATGAAGAGAGCTTTCAAACTCTAAAGGATCAACTTACCAGTGCCCCTGTCTTAGCATTGCCTAAAGAAGGAGAGAAATTCGAGATATATACGGATGCATCTTGCATTGGTCTCATATGTGTGTTAATGCAACAAGGGAGCGTCATTGCTTACTCTTCCCGGCAACTGAAGAAGCATGAGGAGAATTACTCAGTGCACGACCTAGAGTTGGCCGTAGTAGTGTTTGCCTTAAAGATCTAGAGACACTATCTCTATGGAGAACAATTCACCATATACTCTGATCATTAAGAGCCTCAAATATTTATTCTCAAAAAAAGAATTGAATATGAGACAAAGACATTGGCTAGAATACCTCAAGGACTTCGAATTCACAATACAATACCATCCTGGAAAGGGTAATCCCATAGTTGATGCCCTCAGTTGAAAGCCAAGGGCATTATTAGCCAATTGTATGATCCAAGAATTGAAGATGCTAGAATAATTTTTCAAGCTCGATATAAGTACAGACATGGAAAAAGGGTGTATTACTTTATCACACATCAGGATACAGCTAGATCTACTCTCCGAGATCAAGGAGCTTCAAGACAATGACCCAACGATAGTAGAAATAAAAGGCAAGCTAGAGGAACGACTAGATTTCAAACTGGTATCTGATGGAGGGCTACTATTCCATAAAAGGACATGTGTACTAGATCATTTTCAACTGAAGAAGAAAATCTTAAATGAAGCACATCAACCAAGGTACACAACACACCCCAGAGATACCAAGATGTACCAAGATTTGAAATGAAATTTTTGGTGGCCTAATATGAAGAGAGAGATAGCAGATTTTTTGTCTCGATGTCTTACATGTCAATAGGTTAAAGCAGAACACCAAAAGCCTGCTGAGAGATTACACCCTCTAGATACTCCCAAGTGGAAGTGGGAAGATATTACAATGGACTTCATTATGGGTTTGTCTAAATCTAAAGGCAGACATGATGGAATATGGGTCATCATAGATTGACAAACTAAGTCGGCACACTTCTTGCCTATTAAGAGCCGATGGATGGTTGATGTCCTAGTAGCTTTATATGTTAAAGAAGTGTTTAGACTACGTGGAGTTCCTATTTCAATCGTGTCTAACCGAGACCCGCACTTCACTTCACACTTTTGGATGGGTGTACAACACTCATTGGGGATGAGACTCAACTTCAGCACTGCATTTCATCCTCAAACCGATGGTCAGACCGAGAGAACGAATCAAGTTGTAGAAGATATGCTACGAGCTTGTATTATTAATTTTGGTGGAAGCTGGCATGATCACTTGCCTCTAGTTGAGTTTGCATATAATAACAGTTACCAAGCAAGTATTCAAAAGGCACCCTTCGAAGCATTATATGGAAGGAGTTTTCGTTCACCATTATGTTGGGATAAGTAAGTCTGAGATTGGAGTTTCTACTCACCAGCAGAGCCTTCTTCTTCTTTTGGAATTTGCCTCATCTTCTCAGGAACTTCTTGAATTCCCTAGTAGGCAAAGCATGGTTAGCCGTGCTAGCCTCCGAAAGGTCATCTCTGTCGTCCTCATCAGAGCCATCTGTGCTTTTAACAACTTTGAGAGCCACAATCTTCTTTGGCTTGAAGTCTTCTTCATTTTTTTCAGGTTTAGCTCATATGTCATGAACGAGCCAATCAGCCTGTTGACTGTCATCATAGATAGATCCTTTGAGTCCTCAATTACGGTGGCCTTAGTATGCCACGCTGGGGTAAGAGATCTAAGAATCTTCATAACTAGCTCACTATTAGAGTATTCTTTGCCAAGCTATTTTAACCTATTTGTGAATTGAGACAACCTTGCATACATCTCAGAGATAGACTTCTCGGGTTTCATTCTAAACAACTCGTATTTAGAAGTCAACATGTTGGCCTTGGTGGCCCTAACTTCAGATGTCCGCTCATGGATTAGCTCAAGTCCATCCCACATCTCTTTTACAAATTTGCAAGTGGATACTCTTGAGTACTCTGTGGGGTGGATAGTGCACTACATGATATTCATGGTGCTCCAATTTGTTGTGGATTTCTTAACCTGGTCTGGTGTCGAGGTGTCATCTACTTCTGGTAAAACAAAAGGACCTTTATTCACAACACGCCAAAGCAAGTGATCCTGGGCACGCAGAAAAACTTCCATTCGATTTTTCCAATATAGATAATTTGTGCCATCGAAGAACGGTGGCCTATTGATGGAGTGGCCCTCAACTATGAAGCTATGAGGGACATTCCCATCAGATCTCCCTGGGTCGTTGGATGACATCTCTAGGGAACCTGCTCTGATACCAACTGTTGGATGGTACGAGAGGATCTAGATGGGGGTGAATAGATCCGACACCAAATTTTTGACCACAATAACTAGTAATGCAAGAATCAGCAGTCCAGAGAAGAGATCTCAGTGTAAGGCAGACTAATGTAGGGCATGTTGGCAATGAAGAGACATGAAGACACTTATCCCATAGAAGCACTTGTGAAGAGGGCTGAGGTGGAAGAAGTGAAACATGCACAGCAAACCACAACACATGGATTTTAAGGTGGTTCGGCTGCCACTAGGCCCGCCTACATCCACCCCTCACCAACTTGGTGAGGCTTCCACTCTTTGGCCAAAAGAGACCCCCCCCACACACACGCTGGTATACCAGCAGAACACGGGGACAAGCCCAACACACACACACACATGAGGACATGTCCTCAACATGCACAAGGATGAAATCCCACAAGAGAGACAGAGACAAAAAAATAAGAAAAGTAAACACACACACGCTACAACTGTAGCTTACATGGTGACAACTCCCTACACACACTGTAGTTCTTAAGAGGAAGAAAAAACACAGAAGAAACAACAACAAAGCTCCAATAAAATAAGGATTGCAACAAGGTTGCAAAACGAATCAAGGCTGAAAACCTAGCTGACTGGTAATCTGGCTACACCCTTTCTCCTCCTCCCTTCTTCTCAGACCCTGTACTGTGAGCTCTGGATGGGCACTCTCTATGCTTCTCTACTGTTTCTGAAGTCCAACCCTTCTCCAGGCTTTACCAGAGGCAATGGCAGTAGCAACTTCATGCAAAGGAGAGGCACCTCACATTAGCCCGAGGTGTCGTCCACAACTATGCCCGTGGTAGCGCGGGCGATTGGTGACTGGTATTTTACATAGCCCCAGTCGGCTCTCCGGTGGTCTGCGTCGTCAACCGCTATCCCAGGGTCAGGTCAAGCCCAACAAACCACACACTCTGAATTCGGGTTATCCCGTGGTCTTCACCGTCGAGCGGAGGGCTCCGTGGGGATAACGCTGCTTTGATGGAAACTCCATTGATAGATGGCTCCCCTCGAAGGGTAGTAGCGCCGACAAATCGGTTCCAACAGTAAGTTCGGTAAAACGATCCGGGATTTGTTCTCGCTGCCAGTTCATGACGCTGGCTTGAGTGTTTGTCCCCGGTTAAGTCCGGGCCTCTCGGCTCCGATACTGGTTTTGTCCTGGCTTTTGTCTGGCTCAGCCCAAGGGCGATTTTGCTGGTTTGTGTGCTCAGGTTCCGCGACCGTTTTGGCGACCGCGCGCTTCGTTCGGCGCCCATGCGCCGGGATCGGTGGCCCAACCCAAGTCTTGCTTTTATGGCATCTGTTTCAGGCGCGAGGCCCTACCACAAGCAGTCGTCGAGTGCCGGAAAAGACCCGCAGTAACCGGCTTTGCTTCGATACCCATCCCATCAAACAGCAGATGGGACCTCTCTCGACATTCATGATGCCCATCGGGCGAATTGGTACTAGGGGATGGACTCACACCACCGACCTCTCGCTTATGAGGCGAGCGCTCTGCACTCCTACTCCCTACTCTACCGCCACGTTCGCGGCTTTTCAGTTTTGGTCGAGGCACCCTTTTCACCGTACCGTCGCACAGTTACTTCCGCTGCCCTACCTGAGCTACCCTAATTTCACGGACCTGGCACGGGAGTTCTGCACCGTTCTTGTGAGGTCTTTTAGGCCATCACACCCATCCCGGCTCTCCGGGCGGTCCTCTTCGTATGCCCATTGGGCAAGTTGGTATCAACTGCGGGAACACTTTACTGCGTCCACCAGGGTTAAGGCCTATGCTCACTGGTGAGACGTGACCCGACAGTCGATTAGTCGGCGAGACCAATCGTTCGGTATTCGATGGGAAGCCCAGCTTCTTCAGCGGCTTCGATCCCATACTTCATACCACGACTGATTCCGCGATCAGTATACACCACCGATCCTTCGGCGACACGGCGCCATGCCAGACCGGCGTCAATCCCCAGTTGTCGTTCATCCGGGATGGTGTCATCCAAGATACCCGGCTGGGTGTAGAGGAGGTGACTCACAATCGGAGCTTCACCTCGCAGAAGGCTATCCTTAACACAACGCCTCGCATATTCCACGTTGGCTTCAACGTCGCCCGCATAGGGGCTTTCGAGTATGACGAGTCGCATCGGGTTGCTCTCCTGCGCGAATTCCAACATGGGTGCTCTCACACCAGACCTCGCGAGTGTCCACCCCTCTCAGGGTGCATGCGGTTAGAAAGGGGACGCTCTCCATTAAGCTAATGCGGACTGGGTCCACATGCCGGGTTAACCGGCGCCTTCCCCTAGAAGATTGAGGTTGCCTATCGTCGGGCGTTCGTACCAAGTGGTTAGCCTGGTCGTGACCCCCTATTGTCAGCAGCAACCTTCCCCGAGAGTACGCCACCACCACAGTGGCAACCTTCCCAGAGAGTACGCCCCTCATTTCGCGACGGCGAGGCTACCATTACCTCCATCCGCTCCCTAAGGAGCAGTGTGGGAATCGAACCCACGGCCTCCGTCTAGTCGTAAGCCCGCGCAAGCGCCCGGCTAATTCATTGAAGGTTACTCTCCGCCCACAAGTCACGCCTCACCCTGACGTTTAGGGACTGAACTCATATGAGACCCCGAAGGCATCTCACGTCTCAGCCGTGCTTCGCGACGACGTGCTACCGTTAACACTAGTCAGGCCGTAGCCTGCGAACGAATCGAACGTTCTCTTCCGTCTTCTCATAAGTCGTCGCTTATATGAGCGCCAGACTAATTAGTACCAGTGTGGTTCTCAACCACTCGCCTGCTGCCTGGTAACAGCGCCCCTCTTCACGAGACCAAATCGAGCCCGTGTCTGGGTGATCGATTTGGTGAGGGCGGGGTCACATAGGCACCGCAGACACGCGGCTTGATGCCTAGAGGGGAACACCCGTCACACTTCAGTCTGCCCATCGGGCAAAAGTTTTTGACGGCTGCTCTAGCACTGAGCTAATGGGGACAACGCCCCATGCAGGAATTCAACCTGCGACCTTCCGTCGTTAACACTTCCCACTCGGTCAAGGCTCCCCTATCCCTTTAACCCCAGGTGACGCGTGGGCTGCACTGCGCCTGGGTAGTACAGGGTTGAGTAGACCCCGTCAAGTCAAAAATCCGGGCGACGCCTATCGTGCGCGCATCATTCCCGCCTGTCGGACCTCTTGTTCCATCACCTCGCGCTTGAAAGAAGCGGCTTTGGGAGGCTCCCGATCTGAACTTAGGCCAGCCTTTGTTACTCCACCCCACGGTGGCACCTGTTTTCTTAGGAACCCGCAGGAACCGAAGAGCGTAGGAGGGTAGCTGGAACCCTATCGTCTTGCACCATTGACGCGCCTTGGTGAGAAGGTTTAATCGGTGCCGCGTTGATGTCCGTATCTTTAGCCGACGTTTCCTTAGGCGTCAACACCTAAATTGCAGAAAAGCCGAAAAAGTTTCTCGGTGCTGACTCAAAGGGCCGATCAGCGCGGCTCGTTCTGCTCTCCGTAGGAGACCGAGAATTGGTAGTCGACCTGGGTTTCCATCCCAGTCAAGAACACCCGTCCGGTGCTAAAGGGTGTATAAATCCCTCCCGCGTCGCAACGCCGTCGACTATATTTGGCAGGGGATGTACGAATCGAACGCACGACGCGCGGGGTTGGAGTCCGCCGCTCTACCACTGAGCTAAACCCCCATAACTTTCTCGCATCTGAGATACGCGAAAGTTGGAATTGGCAAAGGTGGAGAGATTCGAACTCCCGACACGACGGGTTGGAGCCGCCTGCTCTGACCACTGAGCTACACCAATATCTGACAGGCTATGACCTGTCATTTGTCTTCGTCTTGACAGGCTATGACCTGTCGTGATTGGTACTAGACCTGGGAATCGAACCCAAACTCTCCGGGCTCACAACCCAGCCTGTCGCCACTACAACTCTCTAGCATATTGTTCACTTGAGTGAACATTAAGTCACTTTGTGTCCAGGTAAGTGGACAATGTTCAATTCCTTGAACAGATGGCGCCCTCGGAGGGAGTCGAACCCACTAGCCTTGGCTTAGAACACCTGGTCCGATCCAGACGGCGAGGGCAGAAATTGGTGCCAAGGGCAGAATCGAACTGCCGTCTCCTCCTTATGAGGGAGTTGTTCTACCATTGAACTAGCCAGGCATGTGCGACAACGCGTAAATGATGTCGTACGAAAACACGTGTATGGTGCCGATGCAGAGAATCTAACTCTGGTTTTCCCCCTACCAAAGGGACGTTCTAACACTGAACTACAAGGGCATATTTGGAGCCGCATGAAGGAATCAAACCCTCGTAACCTGCTTACAAAACAGGCGTTCTATCACTGAACTAATGCGGCAGAATTGGAGATTGCGACAGGACTCGAACCTGCATTTTCATCCAGTTACCCTTCTCGGACTTCGTAGGACCGGGGGTTACGCAACCATGGCGCATCTCTGCGCGGAATTGGTGGGTCTAGCACGGGATCGAACCTGCACAGCACACAATGGCGAGCGTTTACAGCGCCCTGGCTTTTCCAATTGCCTATAGACCCATGACGCATCACTGCGCGGTGTTTGGTATGCCCGATCTCTTGGCAGGAGACCGTATTATGCCCTTGCCTTCGGGGCGGCAGTTTGGAGCGGATTACGGGACTCGAACCCGTCTTACCAGCTTGGAAGGCTGTTTCGTCCCATGACGAACCCGCATCTGATAGCGCCCCGAAGGTCGCCGAATTGGTGGCACGGCAATCCTAACGTCACCTGAGGTACCTGGTCCAGCAACGGCAGGGTTATATCAGGATCAGCTTCGGACTCGTTCATCGCGAATGCCCCATCCCCATCACCTTTCCTAAAAGGCCCAAATCCTCATGGAAGCTCCGCTACCAACAAAGTGGGCGGCATCAACTCTGTCATAAAAGCCCTACCTACAGTCTAAAGCAGTAAAACGTACCACACGCCAAGTGAACACTCGGCCCGGCAGGCTGGCAACTAGGAACCTCCACGCAACGCCCTCGAACCTCGAGGAAGGATCGCCATACCTGAAAACCAGGGGTGAGCCTCCTATCACTGGCTCAGTAGGGATCCCATGGAACCCTAACCGAGAAACAACATGAAAAGTAGTAACTTCAAAAGTAAGAAAGTAACTACGGTGGCTGGCAAAACCTCGACTCTACAGCTACTCCTACTGTACCAAAAAATACGACCTAGTCTCCTGTCAGGGGACAACCAAGTCACGCACCTGACATCCCGATTTCACGATTGGGGGACCACCAAACACGAACCGCCCTAGTCACGCTACTAGGAAAACGTCACGACACCTCGGTCGCAGAGGCCTACCCTCCCTGAATGGTCCAAGCAGAAACCTCGCGGTCTAGAAACACAGTCACGACCACGCCATCATGAACTCAATGTTGTCTAGGGAAACCCTCGGTGATGCTCACCGAAAACACCAGACCTCGACTCCGGGATCACTCCCAAAACCACACATGAAACCCCGCCTCGCAGACGGAAAATGAAAATCGAGACACAACAACTCACGTCACGTGACGGGAGTATCGCGTAAACCAAACCTCAGTCCGTCAAAACTCGAGTCCGTACCTACTGGTAGACAAGAGCACCTCCCACTAGAAGACCGACCGGATGCATCCCCTGACGTCTTACACCGCGTCACAAGTGTCTAGTTATAACACCGCGGGTGCAAGACTCAGACACACTCAGTAACCAGTAGTACCACAAAATAAGGACTAGTTGGGGTCGCGCCCGCCGGCGCTGTCTGATGACCCCAACCTCATGTGTATACTCAGACTATACGCCCTAGGCCTGTCCTCTAATTGGTAATTCCCCCCGAGCCCAGACTCGGCTGTGTGCGGGGGCCCTATGGTAACCAGCCTACTCACCGTCTCTCTCGAGTACGCCACACCAGTGCTCCCGGTGGTCCGACACACGCGTGCCGTGGAAGCTACAACTAGTGGACGGGTCACCAGAGATGAGAACCGACTCACGGAAACCACAGATCGAAGCAAAATGGGACTGCAGGCCGCCCGGTGTAGCCCAGACTTTGGCGGTCCAACCTTAGGCCACCACAGGCTCTAGCAGCCCAACTCTGGTCCGCTACAGGGACTCTAGCGGCCCAACCCAGGCGCGCTAGAACACGAGTAACACTGGCTCTGGCGCACCCACCTCAAGCCACCACAGTGCTCTAGCGGACCAACCTTGGCTTGCCAGGAACTCTCTGGTGCTCGTACTTACGGCCGCTAGAGGCACGTGACCCCAACGGTCAAAAACACATGCCCCGAAATGTAACGGTCAAAATCGAAAGTAGCGACCGAAGCTACAACCGCTACAGCAGTTGGCGATTTATCGTGTGGCCGCCAGCCGACGAAAACCCCTACCGATGAAACATTAATAAGTGGCATACCCACCTTAGGCCACCAGGGCATCTGGCGCACCTACTTTGGGCCGCCAGTGAGTGTGGCGGTCTCTGGAAGGGCCGCCACACCCACCCGATAATGGGATGGTAGGAAGAATCCCAAAAATCCGTTGCACGCCCTGGTCATCCATAGATGAGGGGAAAAACAAGGGGACGCTCCCCCGACACCCCTAGCATGCATCTATGCCTCATTTATAAGCCCTCACAATTACATATTTATTTAGTAAACAACCATTTCATTTTTTGCAAACACTTGAGGGGCTTATTCGTAATGATGTAGTGTTTTTTTGGAAAGTGGATGGTACCACAAATATATTAATTGAAAATGAAGAGAAGGGATATACATGTATAAGGAAGTGTGGCCCAAAAGATCCCTGTACAAAAAGCTCAACACACTGAGACAGTGTGACACTCACTAACCTCCCAACAAAACAAAAAAGGAAAAGTTCTGCGAGTGTATATTACTAAGCAGGGCAGCCCATTCTCCCACCCTCTCGCAGATGAAAGAAACCACCCTTTCCAAAGCTCTTGCTTCTCTTTTGAAAATTCTGTTATTCCTCACCCCACAGGGCCCATAGGGTGGCATGGAGAATAAGCACATGAGTCCATCTCCCTTCAGCATCCATCTTCTATGCCAATCCTGATGCAGTTGCTTCACATTCTCGTGTGGTAAGAGTACACTGAATCCTCACTATGATTTGCCCTAATCTCCCCGGAGAAGAAGCAGGTAGTAAATAAGTGGTCTAAAGTCTCTTCCTCCCCTCCACACAAACAACACTGGGTGTTGATATTCATACAAAATGGGACCAATATGTCACAGATCAGTAATCTCCCATGTGAGATTCTCCATACTTGAGGCTTCATTTTAAGTGGCCTTTTAGTGGTCCAATCCATGAATGAAACTGCTGCCTCAGTCCTCCATCTGATATATAGTTGTATGCTGACTTGGCAAAGAAGCATCCTTCTCTTTCCCACTCCACCACATTGGTACCTTTTACTACACTCTGGAGTATACTCCAATTGTAGGAGAAGTGACTCCTCCAGCTGATCCATCTCCTCCTCTCGAAGATTTCTCCTAAAGGACAGTGCCTACACCCAACCTATCTACTTGAGTGTCAAACAGATGTGCTACCACAGCCAAGGGAGTTAATGTGATGGCAAAAAGCTGTGAAAAAGTGTCCTCCAGAGTATGATCACCACATCACCTATCTTTCCAAAACAAGCACTTCTGACCATCTCCCAATTTCACCTGCATGCGAGGAATAATGATACCCCTGCATGGCGAGATACCTCTCCAAATATGTGAAACATTGTGCTGAGATGATGGTATCATACCCCAGTCTCTTGCCCTCCCATAGTACTTCTGCCAAATAACTTATAGCCATAAACCATTTTTTTAGGGCCAAGCTTCCATAGCCACTTGCCCAACAAAGCCAAGTCAAAATCCCTGATATTATTAATGCCCACACCTCCCATCTCCTTACTTTTGCTAACTTTCCCCCATGCAATGTCATGTCATTACCCCCTTGTAGGTCCACCCCCGTGCCAAAAGAACCTTGCTTGGATTGACTCTAGTTTCGTAGCAGTCGTCTCTGAAGATGGAAAGGAAATAGATGGGGAGGCTATCCAATACTGATTTGCATAGCACTAGCCTCCTTGATAGGAGAGAAGTCTCACCTTCCACCCTGCCAGCCTGCATTCATACCTTTGAACCACACTGAGCCAGTCACTGCAATGTTAGGCCCCTAGAGACAACGGGAGCCTTAAATAAAAGGGAAAGCCCCCTATGCAACAGCCAATAATGAAAGCTACTCGTCTAAGGCCCTAAGGGCCCTATCTTCCATATTGATGCCCACTACTTGATTCTTGATGAAATTGACAGGGCTGTGATGCCCTTAGAAGAGAGGAAGGTCCGGAGTTTCCGGAGGTAGAAAATGAGGAGGGACGTGATGCCCTTGGAAGAGAGGAAGGTCTAGAGGTTTCAGATGTAGAAAATGGAGAAGGAGGGCGCGATGCCCGACAAGCAAAGAAAAATTCGGTGGATCCGAATACAAGAGTTGGGAGTGGGCGTCGTGCCCTGAGAGAACACTGGAGGGGGTGCGATACCCGACAAGTGTAAGGAGACCTGGAGATCCCAAAGATGGGGATGAATAAGAAGGAAGATGTGGAGGATCTGTAGGTCCCAGAAGGATGGGAAGATACAGGTTCAAAAACCCGAGAAAGAAAGAATGCAAATACATGAAATGCAATGAATATGATGGATGCATGGAATGCATTGGATGCAAAGAACATATGGAATGAGAGAATGAGATCCTTCTTCTCATCCCATGAGTAGCCCATAAGGAGGAGTTGGTAGGTGGTAGGGTGAACGAAATAGAACAAAGGGTGAGTGGATTGGCGGAAGACCCTTCAATAAAAGAATGCCCGCCCCTCCATGGTAAATGGCGTGCCCGACCAAACGGCTCAAAAGATGGAATTAATGCTCGAGTACTCTCATCAATAGTAGAATGTGTTATAGTGATGCATGAAAAGAACCCCTTAGGAAGTTGTATAATAATGGAGTGAGGGGTAATGAGAGCGTCAAACGAATGTCGCCCAATGAGCAAAGTGATTTTGACAATGGCCTTAGGCCGACATGGCATCAAATCTTCAGAACTTTTTATGGTGAGCTTTAATGGAGACTTTTCAATAATGCCCGGCACAAGAACAAGAACTGACATACGGCAAATGAAATCTTGAACTTCGAATGACATAGCCGTGGCCAAATCCTTCTTGCCCGGCTCTTGATCTTGATCATCGGCACTTATGCTTGTAAAATACACCCACTCCGAGTGGGGATGGATGGAGAGATGGAAGTGGTAAGCTTAATGAGTAATGGAGGTTTAATGGAGAGTGTTAACAGAAGGGTAAATGGAAGCAGAGGTTGAAACACACCAGGCTTCTCCCCATGCTCGGAAGCGAATGGGGTTGGCTCGAGTGCAAAAATAGGTGAATCCTGCTCAGGATTAGCCATGGGTTTGGGTGAAGGGTTTGGTGGAGTGTCACGTCCCGAGCATGGAAGATTCCCGGGATAACGTGACGAGTCTATATCATTCATGTTAATCAGAGCGTAGTGCATTCGACACCAAGATACAACACGTAAGATAGTAATAAACCCAATCCTTTATTTAATTATAATCATCCTCAATTACATTCTCTAAATAGTTTGACTCAAATAAGAAGAAAATTACAAGATTGACTCAAGAACCATAATAGTAGACAAGACTATGAAACTCTAGACACTTGGATGGCTCTATGACTTCACTCTTGCTCTTCCCCATCTGTGTTCGTTTCTTCCTCATCGGACTTACCTGAAAAAGAGGGGAAAAATTATATAAGCGAGAGCTTAGTAGGTACTAGATCTCAAGTACTAGCATGCTTTAAGTAGATTACTAATTATCATGGAATGCAATAAGCTATACATGTTCGCATGCAACGACTCTATAGAGAGAATATGTAATCTTGAAATCAAGAGTTGATATCAATAGACATTTGATGAACAAGTATGTCAAGCATGTATTCATGATAATGTAACAAAAGAAAAGAATCAAAAAAAAATAAGGCAAGGGGGATAATGGGCTTATATATATATCTATATGCACATATATATATATAATAAAATCTTAACTCCTCTCCTAACTCTCCCCAGTTTCCCCGGATCTGGTCTGTCCTCTCTCTACCACACATTAACGCATCTCTCTTTCCCCCCTCTCTCTTTCTCACAAAAAGGTCCTCTCTCTTTCTCACCCAGGAGATATTTCTCTCTCTCCCTCTCAGGCATATCTCCCCCCGGTGAACCTCTCTCCCCGGGGGCTCTTTTTTTTCACTCTTACCCTCCCGTCGACCTTTCTTTCTCTCTCTTTCTCTCTCTCACCCGTGATTCTCACCGTCGACCTCCTCTCCTCTTCTCTTTCTCTCTCTCTCTCACGCGCGCGCACCCCACTCCCACGGATCTCTTCCCATCACTCTTTCCCTCCCGTCGATGAACCTCCCCTCTCTCTTCCTTCTTCTCTCCACATCCTACCACGTTCGACCCGGCACCTCCCCCTCTCTCTGTTATCTTCTAAATCGATACTGGAGAGGGAGATTTCCGCAGCCCATGTATGAGCGGCCAAACACTATCTTGCCAGACCAAACGAGGCCCAACTCCCCTAAGTGACAGCTCGTCGAACCCACTTATTATAAAATAAGCCCAATAAGTCACTCGGAGTCAAGCGCTTCATAGGCGGCCTCCATGCTCAGAAGTCCAAGCGTCGGTCCGGTCGTGAAGATCGCCCACTGTGACCTCCTGCCCCTCGCCCGAGCTACGCCTCCATCACTCGGGTAGGAGTCGGCACTTCATGCTTGGGCCGACCGATGAATGCTTATCCAAACTGCCTCTGAGAGTCCTCGAATATCAAGAGGTTATCAGGATAAGGGATGCCAAGAGTCCTCAAGCCTTAAAGAGCCCACGTCGAGGATGTAACCCCCTCCTTGAACTCCTCTACTTGCAGAGTTCCTGAAATGGGCGTACTATTTAAACTTGGGAAACCCTCCAGCGAAAGGTAAGGCACTTCACGATGAAACTCCCCCGGAGTAGGAACCACTTCACCTCTTCTGGGGGAGAGGGATCTCACGCATCTTCGTCACCTTCCCTTCATAACTTCGCACCATAGCTCTACTAGTCCGCTGACTTACGCATCGGAGGGTTTTCCCCAGGGAACCACCCTTGGGCCCCCTGATCAGTTTCCCTTCTTTGCAGTCTACATTTCGTGGTCATCTTCTCTGGCTCAGGACCCACGCGAGATCACACCCCTTCATCTGGCGCCGTTTGTGGGAAACGGCCAAGGAGCCAGCATGGTGCGAAGAAGCTCTGGGAAGAGGCCTGCCGGTGACAAGGCGAAGGCCGTGGTGGCGGTGGCAGAAGCACCTTCCCAAGCCACCGAAAACCCGCCCTCTAATGCCAGCATCCCTGACAATGAGCAACCCCCACCCGCGACGATGGAACTACCCCCCAGTGATAGCGCTAATGCCTTCCAAACCCTCAATGCAAAGCTGGACATCCTCATGGATCTCATGAGGACCCAGGCGGCTAGGGAGGAAAAGTCACGCTTTCAAGAAAGTCCCCCCCGCGGCAACACCTCTCAACGAACCGCTGGACACCGTTTCACCCTACGGGGACGGCAGCTTATGTAACACCCGTAGTATAGCGGATCCTTAATGGTGTGGATCTAGGATTCGTCCGTTGATTTATGGAAATCACCCATTTCGTGTCATTTTGTGTATGGTTTGATCCCTTCCGGCTTGTGGAAGGTTGATACCGGGTCTATACGTGTTTCCTCATCGTTCTGGAGATGATTGGGGCGTGGAACGAGATTTTTCACAAATTTTACTATTTTTCGGGTTCAACGTTTTAACGCGGAACTCCCAGGGGGCGCGTTCTCAGAAGAGACATGATGCATCGTGTGGTCACGTTCATCGAGAGAGATTAACAGTTGGGCAGTTGGGAATGCGTCCCAAGTGTTGGGCTTGATCCTATGTTAACGCGACCCAAGTGATGGCCGCATTCTTGTGTTGTCGCGCTCGAGGTTCTAGCCGCGACTATTATCACGACCTAGGCTATGGCCGCGACTATCTTGTTATCACGCTTAAGGCTTTGGTCGCATCTATTAACCCGACGCTAGCGTGCGCCGCGTCAATGAGTTGACACACTGTGTCTGTTGGATGCGTTTTGTTGACATCGCGACCCTCCATATGGGTGCGTTAACTATCGCAACGCAGGCAATGAGCGCTTTAATGTTCTATATTTTTCAGGTATTATTTGAGTTGTCTCGAGCTCCGGTGAACCCAGGATTCAATACCTTGTTGGCGTTTGACTCGGTGGATGCCTTGGGTGTTCCGTGAGTGTCATCTATATTGTGTTGAGGGATCCCAGAAGAGTCGCTTTATCCCAAGCTCTGTGTATGCAGTGTTTCTTCTGTGTTTGTGGGCTTGGCTTCGCCCCCTTGGTTAGCCCACTGTTCCGTGGATGTCTTGGATGTCCTATGAGGGCCGTGATCATGTTATAGGGTGCTCGAATGTGCCATTGTATCAAGTAGTGTTTTGTGTTATTTCGAGGGCCATTATGGTTTATGGTCAACCCGGTACAACCCAGTGGTTGACACGTGACCTCGTGAGTGTCTCGACTATCCTATATGGATCGAGGTTTTAGAAGCTTAGAGATATCATCTTACCTCTATTTACGAGCCTATCTGTCTGAGGACTTCGATGTTCCCTCATGTTTCATGATTTGTGTTATTCGAAATCGAGAGTCCAATCTGCAGCCTTGGGGTTGAGGACTTGTGTTGTATCCTGGTTTTTTGTCTTAGGGACTAGGCTGATTAACGGTATGTTACCGTGATGTGCGGCGATCTTGACCCGAGTCATTGACTCAAGGATCATTGTGAGTAGGTCTTGTTGTCTATCCTGAGTCTTTGTGACAGGTCTATGTGCTACCTTGTGTTTCGTAGTATGTGTGACAGGTGAGTGCTTACCATGTCTGAACTTTGCTATTTTGAGTCTCTGTATCTAGTGAGCCTCCACTAGTCGTAGCCTGACGACACTTCAGCGTGTCGGCCCACTCGAGAGTGGTGGCGAGGCAAGTTCTCGAGGGATGATTTTTTGGCTAGTTTTCGTGGGCCCTTTACTTTGCAGTAGCGTCCTACTGGGAGGGAAAACTAGCTAGAGGTCTTTCTCAAGACATTGGGCTTATGTGTGCACATGTGGTCAGGGGCGTTTGGACGAGCGCCGACGGGCGTGACCCTGACTAGTTACTCGTTATTGTTGTTCCTTGTACTTGGTACAGTGTCTCAGTCACCGTGTTCGAGGCGAGTGTGAGACACTTGAGACGCAGTGTAAGACGTTAGTGGACGCATCTAGCTTTGCTTCTAGTGAGGGTCTTGACCTACAAGTCTTTTTTTGGCCATCAATTCCACCAAATTTCAACCTTTTATTTTGACCTGTATGTCCCTTTTGGGCTGTCAACTCCAATCTATTTTACTGGTGGTCTTGACTCACATGTCCTTTTTTGACTGTCAATTCAAAAGATTCATCCCAAATTCTCAAAACCCCAAACTATTGGTGCCAACCAATCATTGATATAAAGAACAGTTGCCTTCCTCTAGATCAGGCTCAAAGGGTTCAGCTGTTGCGTAGGGCGACATCATATCAGCTAATAGGAAATCAATTATATGGGCTTGTCCATGAAAAAGACAAGTCTGTTCTTCTGCGTTGTCTCTCGCCAAAGGGAGCCAAAATGATTATGCATGAGGTCCCCTCGGAGCTCTGCGGCATCCATCAAGTAGGGGACAAAATGAAGAACAACATAAAACTTAAGGACTTCTACTGGCCCATCATGCATCCAGACTGTAACTGATACGCTCGCACGTCCCATCGATGCCAAGTCTTTGGCCCGGTGCCAAGAAGACCCCCAACCTCGTTGCATCCCACGGCTCCTACATGGCCTTTTGTAGAACGAGATATGGACATCGTGGGACCCTTTCGACCATCCTTTAAAGGTCACAAGTTCATATTAGCTGCAACAGACTACTTCTCTCAATGGGATGAAGCTATCCCTCGATGGGAGTTCACGGGAGAGGTAGTCATCCAATTTGTCAAGGACTACATCATATATAGATTCGGCACTCCTTGCCGGATTATGTCGGACAATGGCACGCCGTTGTTGGAAGCAAATTTTGCCTGCAAAAACACCCTACCGACACCCATCTGGGGTGGACTGAGCCCTGTCCAGGGTGAAATGAAACAACCACTGTTGCAGCCACCTGTCCGGGTTGGACTGCAGGGACCTCCCCCATTCCGGGGTGGACTGTACAGCAGACCTCTCGGGGGTACAACACCCAGCCACCTGCCCCCTTCGGGGTGCAATAGCAACAGCAAAGACCTGCCTGGGGTGCCCCAGACCTCCCTGGGGTGAAGCAGCAACCTAGCACCCGGGATGGAAGACTTAACCGAGGTGGAGAAGCAACCACCTGTCCGGGGTGGCACAGACACGTCCGGGGTAGAGGACTTGCCCGGGGTGAACCGGTAGCAAGGCGGGGTGAAGACCGTCCGGGTGAAGCAACCTACCCGGGGTGAACCACCTGTCCGGGGTGGAGTTCTTCCAGGAAGGACCTCCCGAGGTGAGGCAGACCCGTCTGGGGTTGAAACCTCTAGCAGCAGCGGTAGCACAACAGAGACCTCCCGGGGTGAAGCAAACTGCAGTAGGAGGCCAACCTCCCCGGGGTGGAATAACATGTTGGGTGTGGTCACCCCACTTTTCTTCCCCCCCCCCGAGGGTTCCAGTCACCTTTTTAGCCTTTGGTGATCTTAAGACAAGCTTCACCTCCCTCTCTCACTTCATATGCAGGTTAAATGGGCAAACATGGGCCAGCAGAGAGACGGAAGACCCATCCGGGGTCGGGGGGACTCGTACGGGGTCACCTGGCCTCGGGCGGGCTGCTGCGCAGCCGAGCAGGACCTGCCTGGGGTCAAATGACCCCGGGCAAGTCTCCCGCGGACCTAACCGCGGTCATTCGACCCTGGGTGGGTCTGGGGTCATCCAGGACGACCTCGGGCAGGACCTGCCTGGGTCAAGCACCTTTTCATCATTATTGCACGGGAGAACTCATACTTAGCCAACTTAATGAAAATCAGATGCTCAGATTAAAGGAGAGTACGATTATGTAGATGCTTTAAAGTATGGACTCAATGCATAGACCTGATGACCTTAATTCTACATGTGTATCGACCCTGGACTCTACATGTGCATCGACCCTGGACTCTACATGTGGACAGACTTAGACTGTACATGTGCATAGACCTTACATGTGCACAGACTCTACATGTGCATAGACTCTTGACTCTGCATGTGCACAAACTTTGTAGAGCATGTTAAAGGATATGCATCGACCTATAGAAAATGCTACACTACATGCATCGACCTGATGTGCACAATACTTGCATGAGCATCGACCTTATAGAATGAGTGTAAGGATGTGCATCGAGCTTGCCTTACACAAGATGCAATGTGCATTGACCTTACTTTACACAAGGTACAACGTGCATCGACCTTACTTTACACAAGGTGCAATGTACATTGACCTTGCTATGCATAAGGTGCAATGTGCATCGACCTTGCTTTGCACAAAGTACAATGTGCATCGACCTTGCTAAGCACAAAGTCACTTATGCACCGACCCGATACACTACTAGTGTATATATGTGCACTGACCTATGTGACTCCATGCAAGTTCATGCATTGACCTTATGTTCAACAATGTAGAAGGATGCATCGACCTGACAGGATGAAGACATATGCATGCATCGACCTAACAGACGTAATATGAAAATTTGCACTGACCTGATAAAATGAAAATGTGAATGTGTATCGACCTCATCTAACTAAGATTTGAACATGCATCAACCTTATCTCACTAAGACCTGAACATGCATCGACCTTAATGACTAAGTGCCTATATATATGCATCGACCTAAATCTTGACACTTAGATAATTAAATGGCTTGTTCAGTATGACTGGTTCTTATGCAGTTCAGTCGCAACATGATTCATAGTATGTTATCATCAAAACCAGGTGTTGACACCCTTTTTTTGCCGATAGGTTGAGTCATTTCTCTTACCACCATTTGTTGATGCCTCGAGTTGTCCATCACTTATTGGACTATTTTCTGGCACGTCTTTGGGCCATTTTTATGGGTTGCCTCCCTCCCTGGCTAAGTTGGCTTCAACTCAGGGCTTAATGGGCCTTGATTTTGCTTAATTTATCATATTTATGAATTTCAAACGTTCAGGCTTTGCACGGTCTATCGCCTGGCCATTCAGTACATGAGCGGTTGGTATTTAGCCGTCCATATATTTATTGGGTATTTAGTTGATTTTCTGAATTTTCACCGACATGCTGTCACATGGTTTGAGAATAGCCGCCCAAGTTCCTTGAGCGGACTGACCTTCGCCGTCCAATTCTCAGAGTCCTAATCTCGTTAGATTTTTCAGATAATTAACTATTTATCTATTTATTTAGATTTATCACCGACAATGCATAAACGGTTGTCTTTGGGCCGCCCCATGCATTGAGTGGTCTTCATTAGACCGTTCAATCCATAAGAGTCCAACGACGAAATGGTCGGTCAGTTCGATGGATATTTGGATAATATTGTTGTTCCTCTAGTTTTGATGATGACAATCTGATGGGGTCATCACCATCTGATCCCACACTTGGGGCCCGTCTTCTTACCACGGGGACATCCAGCATGATCAGATTGATTTCTGTGTACACCACACCTATTTTTTTAGCCCTTCTGAGCCCTCCAGCTTGTGGGCGACAGGCCAGGATTCGAATGGTATCAGGTCTTCCCGGTATCCAGATTTGAGTCGCTACAGTTGGTATCAGAGCTATGGTTGTGGAAGTACATGAGAATTCATGATATTGTAGTGATCAGAGTCCGTAAGGTCCAGTACAGTCGACAGTTGGCATAGGATTTTGTGCTTATTTTTCGCTTGGTTTCTCGCATGAGAGCGTAAGTGTGCGGCGTTGGCACTGTGAAGGTGGTTGTTGTCGTCGTCAGAGTGTCGACATGGGGTCTAAGAATCGAGGTGGAGAGCTTTCTCCCTCATCGATGGTGGCCCCGGTTGTGCTGCGTTGGGCAGAGGTTGTCGGCAGGTGTGTTGCTGTGGTGCTATGTTTGAGGGATCTGCAGCGAGGTTAGGTAGCTAGTGAGGATTGTTCGTGGTTAAGTGGCAGTGAGTATGCTCTGAAGGACCTGTTATTGGTGTTGGCCACTCCAATTGAGGATTTATCCAACCCCTGAGGTGTTGATATCGTGGTTCAAGGTGGCAGAGCGGGCGCTCTGGTTGAGATGTGCTCGGATGAGCGTAGGATCTTCTTGGATTAGGCTGTGGTCGCCCTGAATTTGGTTCGAGATCATGTGGCAGTGGTAGGTTCGGAACTCAAGGATGAGCATTGGCGGGTGCCGATTATGGTTCGTGTTGCGGCTCTTGGTGTGGTTGTCCGCGCGGTGGCAGCTCGAGGATGGGTTGGTATTAGCACGGACAGATTCGAGAGAATGATGTCCGGTGGCTAGAGATGTTGCGGCCTTTGAGCCTGGCATTTTGGTGGAATTCTCATCGCTCCTTGGTAAGCGTTTGACGTGTTATTGGTTCCGAGGTCAGAGGCGGGTGTAAGAGAGGAGCATGTAGCAGTAGCTAGCTTAACCGCTGTGGCAGAGTGTGGCTGTTTGTGAGAAGCGTTGCTCATTCTCCGATGTGTAAGGGTGTGTTGGCGCTACTCTGGAAGGGTGAGTGCCAGTTGGGCGATGTTCGTCAGAGTTTGTGGCTGGTGTTGTGATTTTCGAGGTGTTATGAATCAGAGCCTACGGAGTTACAGAGGATGTGTTGAGCATTGGAGGATTGGTTCCTCGGTGTGAGATTATCTCGGGTTGCGTGAGACATGTTGTTACCATGCCGTTGCTTGAGTCATTGTGGTTTGTGGCACTGGCTGGATTAAGAGTTGGAGAAATGTGTCGGCAAGGTTGCCGCATGAGTACCTTGTTCTTGCGTTAGAAGTTGTGCCCTCGGATGAGATCGAACTTGGGAGGAGTGATCTTTGGCAGATTAGGGGTCCCTGTTGGTTGCTGTGAGCGGCTGGTGAGGTCGGCCGAGTAATCGACCATGGTAAGAAGTGTATCGTCTGGGGACCCGTGTCCATTGGTCGCGACGTCATCGACCAGCTTGCTGTGGTAGTAGGCGTCATTGTCAGTTCTGGAGAAGTGTGCCATGGATTGTGAGAGGTCGTGTCCCGAGGCTCTGTGATGAGAGCAGAATCGGGATTGGCAGGCATCCATTTAGAGTGATTGAGATGAGATTGGATTCGATTTGGTAATGGACGGTGCCTGTGTGTGGAGGTCTCTGAAGAGATGTTGGTGTTGGATATGGTGACCCCTGGTCTGCGACCAGCGCATATTCACTTCAACTTGTTTTATACTTCTTAGGAGGCGGGCCTGAAATTGAGGAAAGTTATAAAGCTCATGTTTATGAATTTCAAGAAATGTAACTGTACCTTCTTCACAGATTGTTACTTCTTGGGTTAGCATATGATTATGTAGGAGAGAAAGTGGTTGCTCTGAAGGGTCTACAGAGGAATAGCGAGACTGCAGCATATATAAATGAGAACAATCATTACCTGAGCTGGTAGACGCTTCATCGGTGTTCTTCTTCTTACCTTCCTCTGGGGTGATTGTTCCAAGAAGCTCTAACCAGCTGTAATAGCTGCAAGCGAGGAGAAATAGGGTTGCGAACTAGGAGCTAACATATTTAGCTGCTTAATCAATGCATACATTTCTCGTTTCTCTTGCTGCTTTTCTTGATATTTGAGAAGCTGAGTAATAGAAAGCTGTTCTGCTCGTATATGATGATGCTGACCTTTTAAATGTTGAGAAATCCTTGGAACAATTTCCTTTTGTTGATTAATAGTTAACACTACCATGTCTGCAGATACTGTATAAGGACTAAAGTGATCTAGTGTAACACAGCCGATACCCATGTCGTATCCTCCAACGTCTTTTCTTTGAAAGAAGTCTAATAAGACTACTTGTTTCCCAATTTTGACTGGAGATTTTTTGGATGTGACAATTGACAGACATGGAATTTGGAATAATCATCACATTCTCTTTGGACGTTGAGGAAAACCAACGCCTTTGCTCTGGGGTGAGGTAAGGACCATGTGCAATATGGCAGTTATTATATAGCAGAGGATCATTCTGCCTTCTAAAGTAAGAGGCTGGATGACCTCGTGCAATGAAAGTGCTATGTTGAGCCCTACGTTCAACCGGACGTAAAGCCTGAGGTTCCTTTGGAGCTGGAGGAGCCCAGCGAGGAAGCTTATAATGCATATCTTTATCATGATGCAATGGAGTAGGCAGAATAGAGGCTTGTAACAGAGTAAAGAACTCGGATAACGGAGCCATGGGTTTCTGAACTGACACTTCTTTGAATACAGGAATGAAGTGTGCATCCATATAAGGTACTATATGAGATAAAGCAAAATAGCGACGATTTTCGGCAGACAAACTCATAACCATACCTTCCCATTGACAGATTTCTTCAATAGGAAATGACACAGAATGCCAAGTGGAATAGGTAATATCTGGACGAAACTGTGGAACAATTGGTAGGTATGTAGGGACTACCAATTCCAGAGTTTGAGTGGAGTCTTCATAAATAAGAAAGGCACGCTTTGCTGGATCAAAGTAATAGATACCTAGGTTGGGAACATGATATTGTTCATAATGATCCCAAATGGTAGTAAAATGTTGTTCGAATTCATAACCATTATGAGCAAAGGGAGCAAGCGAATTATAGTTGCGGTATTGTCGTGCAATGGGATGCTCAATATTAGATTTCTTTTTCCTCATGGAAGTTCAGCACTAGGAGATTATCCTACAATAGATTGCTATGTTACTTCAGCAGGAAGGATTAGCTGTTTGATTAATAATCTCAAATGGACTTCACTAGAAGGCGATATTATATCACATCTTATAGAAGCTGATATTCTAGACGATCTTCTTTTTACCAGAAGACAACTTTATGCTAATTTCGCAGCCAGAGAGTATTTGACAAAACTATTACAAACGTCTGCATGGGAACAAGTAGGTGTTTTAATTAAGTGTTTAGCTTGTTCTTTATTTCACTATTTTCTTCAAAAGTAAAGTAAAATCACAAGTATTTTTCAAAGGACTCTAAGGTTTTTAACTCTAAAAATCTCTTCTTCCCTGTGGATTCGACCCTTCTTGCCACCTTATTACGTCTTACTTTCATCTAGTGCGAGTTGAAAATTTTAAGATTGATACGCGTGGTTTAAATGATGAACTTCTGCGTTATCAGCTGGCATGAACCACAGTTGAAGCTTCTGCCTGATTTGCTTCGAGTGGCATACCGCCTGATTCTTCCTCTTCACTCTCTCCTGGCAAGCTAAATAATGCCGACAAGGTGTTGCAGTGTAGGGTGGTTACTGGCCCTTTTCTTGTTTCATATTCTTTTCTTCTTTTGTTGTTCAGGCTTGGTTGGCATCTACCCCCAGAATAGGTCGCCACTGGCTTCTTCTGTCTTTTCTTCATTCTACTCTTCGATGGTCAACTGCTCTAACTGCTCCCATGGTACATGGTCCCTCACCAACAGGGGTGTCAGCTTGGGTTATTCATACTTATCAAGTCCATTGATGTAGGCTTGCAGGCGCCGTACCTCAGAGCTCATTTCTTTGTGAGTGGGCAACGGAGTTTGTCTCCTCCGATTGTGAGTTCGGATGTGGATGACAGCTGGCGATTCTATCTTCTATCATGCAGGAATCACCGGAGGTGGAGTGGGTCGTATAGTGACGCCGCAAACATGAGCACCTATAGTTTCGCGAGCTGGCAGTCTTCTTCTTATTTTTATAGGCACAGATTGCCACCCCGCTTGTTCTGCAATAGGTGTTAGGAAACATGCCTCATAGGTGTGCTGAGTGCTAGCCTCAGACACTTCTTCTGGTAACTGTTGGTACAACGACACCATATTAACAGCTTGCCGAAGCACTAGAGATTCATGGGGACATGGCGAGTCAACCTGGTGCTCACCCATTTCTACTTCTCCTTTCTTTATCATCCCTTCCATTACGTCATTGAACACGTAACAATCTTCTATAGCATGACCCAACATCCGATGGAACAGACAGAACAAGGGGTCATCTTGCCTTTTAGCATCAGTAGGCCTTTTCGGCTTGGGCAGTGCTATTTTATTGTACTTGTAAGCCCATTCAAAAAGGACCAGAATTTTATCTTTTGGGAATGAATATAACTTTTTCATCTTGTCCCTTAGTGAAGGACCTTCTTTCTTATTAGCAGGCTTGGCCGATGGAGGAGTGGCTGATGCCTTCGTCTTTTCCTTCTGCCGCTCAAAGGTTTTGAAGTCAACTATATTCGTTTCTTTCGGGGCCGGTCGCCGGTCAATAGCCTTGCCCTTCTGAGCTGCTGGGATGCTGGTTGAAGAGTGCTTTGCAAGAAAGGACTCAACTTCTACCACTACACTGTTAAGACGGTCAAATGACCTGATGTCGATGCCAATCATTTTTTCCAGTAATTTCCTTCTCAGATTCTGTTTACACATCTGAACTGCATCTTCTTGGTGGGGAGGTCGTTTACATCTCATGCTGAGGTTTGTCCACCTCTTGATATACTCCAAGACAGTTTCATCTTGTTTCTACCTAGTGGAGTATAGTTCTGCCACCGTGACTTCTCTCTCAATGATATGGAATCTTTTGCGAAACTTTCACTGCATATTAGGCCAGTCTAGGATTGATCCTACCAGCAAGCCTGAGTACCATTCAAAAGCCAACTCAGTAAGAGATGACCCAAAGAATTTTAGTAAATAAGCTTCATCTGCTGCCAAATCGCCCATCATTGTCATGTAATAGGCTATGTGTTCTGTGGGGGAGCCCAGCCCGTTGAATTTCTCAAACTTGGGTGGCTTATTGACACCCGGTGGCAATCTTTTTACAGCATATTACGGTGGGTAGGACACTCGATATGCATCAAAGCTGCTGAAATCACCATCAGCTCTCTCTGACAACTTCATCTCGATCATTCTTTCAACCATTAGTTTGTTTACCATGGCAGGGTCTATCGGCTCTGGGTAGAAATGTGCAGGCTGGTGTGTAAAAGAAGTTTGCAAAGTAGTGGCATGCAGCACAGATTGTGCCACTGGTGGCATCTGTTGCGCTTGAGGAATTTGCGATTGTGCCGGCGACGGTTGCAAAAATTGCTGGAAAGGAGCCCTTTCCTGGACTATCAACTGGGGAGCAGCAGGTGGCATGGTCTCTACTGAGTTGGAAATCCCCCGAGATGATTCATCATGTATGTCCTGATGTTTGGAGATAGGAGTTTGTTCAGCCCTTTCATTCAGCTGCCTCTTAAGTGATTTAATTTCTTGCTGATAGCGGTGCAATATCATTAAGATAGATGGATCCAACCTCGTGGCCATAGGCATATTTTCCAATATCTTGCCTGAAGTATCTTCTGATGGGACCGACAGGGAGACATCTTCTTCTTCTGATGTCACCACGTTAGTAGTTAGGGTGGCGACCATCGACACATCTTCAGTCATCCCAATAACTTCCTTGGCAGCCTGGCTTCTTCTTGTCACAGCCCCAGGTCTATGGGCTAATTTGACAAGCTGTTCAGATTCTTTAGGCAAGGCATCATATCTGTCAGTTACCCCTGCCATGTTGCAGGAAAAGACTCGCATTCGGCCCTTCTGCTTCCAGACCCGCCTCTTGGCTTGACCGAGGAAGATCAACCGGTCAAACACAGATACTCTTCCTTCTTCTCCCCACAGTGGGGAGTCTTCATGGCATCTGCCCTCTCAGCCATCCTCATAGCCATTGGAATCTATAGACGAAATCCCTTCTTTTGTCTCTTCTTCTCTTCCTCTTTTTTCTTCAGCGTCCATGACGCAGAGTAATCTTTGCTGGCCTAAGGATGAGCTCCCTAGGCTGTGGAAGTAGTCTTGGACCACCTTGGCCATTTCTTCCCGACTGCGCCTTGGAGACAGAGTGCGGGGCAGCAATCGTTCTTGCGTCAACGGCATATAGGCTAACCATGACAAATTGGTGGCTTCATTCAATTTCCTTGAACATCTGAAAACATTTGCCTGTCTGGCACAGGCTCTTTGGATAGGTGGCAGGACCCTTGGCATGACCCCCTCCTCTTCAGGTACACTCTTCTTGCCCCCTCTCTTGGGGCCTTTAATTGTCATTCTTGTGTCTTGCGGGGCCGGAGCCGGACCTCGAGTCCTCTTGGGAACCCAAACTTGCTTAAACTTTGTTGGCTTAGGGGCCAGCCTCCCCTGGTTGTTCCATTCTAGATTTGTCCTCCTACTTGCTAATACTTGAAAGGTGTTGCGGGTAGGAATCGCTGAGATGATATGGTCCGACAGAGCTTTGGCGGTACAACCATTTAGGAACACCCGCATGCCACCAATTAGTACGGACTTCCCAGAAGTGGAAAGCCAACCTTTAAGAACAGCTATTCTTCCTCTCTTATAGTTCTTCCTCTTTCCTCCAGCTGCCTTGTCGACAACAGGGGCAATACGGTAGTCCACATGGTGGACAAAGCAAGTAGCAGTAGCACGAGACAAAGTAGCTTTACGTTGAGCACCAGTCCTCACAGGGGTCATAACCTCGACTACGATAGCTTCTTGGTTCTCCTTCTCAACCAATAGCAAGGCGACGAAAGCGGCGCTGAGGAAATTCAGGAATCCTACCACCGACGGCAGAGTCCCGAAAGTGGTGGGCACCGCCAGGTACCCATGTGCAGCATGCGATGCAACTACTTGAGCACCGAAGGTCAGTCCAGAAAAATTGCAAGCCATCGTAATTCCTGCAAAACTGAATGGACAAATAATCAATATTTTTGAGAAAGGCGCCAGGGCCTTCTGCTATGGCGAAAAGATGAAGGGAAACATTGGTCCCACCGGGCATGCCAACCTTTGTGGGGATGATTTTATTCATTTATTTATTCTGATTCATTTGTTTATTTGTTCATTTTATTAACGTGGGGCATGCTAATCACTTTCGTGACAAAATTTGTTATACGCTCGTTTGACTGATCAGACAATAGTGGGTGATCGTGTCGGGACTGAAAGTCCACCATACCATAAGGACTATGGCATTAATTACATATTTTTGAAAGAAGGAAAACCCTTGATTAATCACCAAAGTAGAAGAGCCCTTGGGGCTGAGAAGAACACTTGTAGATAATGTTCGTCCTATAAAGGGTCTCTTCGGTCGAAACCGTTGTTGCTGCTGGACTGGCGGAGACACGGGGGCGTGCGATTTTGCACGTCCACAGGGGGCCCTACGGTAACCAGCTTACTCACCATCTCTCTCGGGTGCGCCACACCATTGTTCCTAGTGGGCCGACACACACGTGCTGTGGAAGCTACGACTAGTGGATGGGTCACCGGAAGTACAGACCCTCACGTCACGAAAATTGACTCTGAAAGTAAACGAGTACAAGGATCGCTCCTCGTACAACACTGATTCATGGTGACGTAAGCCGGCACGCCTTACCCCGGGACCCCACGACGCCCCACACCTAGTCCCCACATGATGCCCAGCATCAGTCAGACCACGGGTCAACACGTGGATCGAGGTCTGCTCACCCGAGACTCGAATTGGCACGAAAAATCACCGGCTAAGCCTCAGACGATGAACGATCCATCACTGGCCACACGGGGAAAAGGGCGATTAGAACCCCGCCGCACAAAGGCATGGGCGGTCCCACCTGGGCCGCTCATGCACGAGGATGAACGGCCAGCCATTGGCCGCTCAGGGGACATGCGGCTAGACCCCATACGCTCACCCCAATGCTGCGTAACGGTAAGAAAACAAGTGCGGTTGGAATCTAGCCATACAAAGAAAGGGCGGCTAGGACCTCACCGCACAAGGCAAGTGCGGTCCAACCCTGGCTGCACGAGGTGATGTACAGCCAATCCCTAGCCACACACCCCAAGACACTGTGTAACGGTAACGAGCAACGGTCGGAAACTTCACGGGACGAGCGGTCGATCCTGGGCCGCTCAATGGATGTGCGGTCACTGACAGGCCGCACAAGCCTTACTGCGCGCCGAGCCAAATGGCGTCGGGTCACTTACGGCCAGCCTATGGCCGCACGAAGGGTCATGCGACCCGTCTCTGGCCGCACACCCCAGTGCACTACATAACGGTCACAACCAACGGTCAAACCCCGGAAGATGGGCGGTTAGCTTTGGGCCGCACAAAGGGACATGCGGTCCCATGATAGATCGCTCAACTCCGCTGCGCGCCGAGCCTAACTCGCAGCACGCCGAGCCGATGGGCGGCCATGACAGGGCCACACAAGGGATGTGCGGTCTCTGGTGCGACAGTACATGGCTCACCGGTACAAAAATGGCGAACTTCGTCGGAATCGCCCATTCCGGTCCCAAAACGAGCCCCACGGAGGGGGAAATGAAGGGAAAGAAACTCCCAAGCCCCCTAGCATGATTCTACGCCCCCAAAATGTGGAATCACGGGCTAAAACGACGGATCGAGCAAACTCTCCCCGATGCATGCTCAACCATTCCCAGCGTAAAAGAACCCCATCTTGTCCTCGCCTCATCCTACAAACCGCGGAAATGGAAAGGCGATGAGCTAGGGATCGTCACCCTACCTCCGGTTCGCGATGGGATGTCGAACCGAGCTCGATCCCACGATGAACGCCATTGAAAACCCCACCTTCCCGCGCTTCCCACACTCATCGCACGTCCACGCGATCGCCTCGCCGTCACCCACATCGTCGCGTCGTTGCCCTGCCGCCGTCTGTAGTCGGTATGGAGCTTCACCGCGATCGAATGGGCAAGAGAGAGGGAGAGGGACGCACGTAGGAGAGGAACACCGAGTGGGAGGTTTCTTTTCAATCCCGACCACTTCGGCTGATTTCTTGGACCTGGCTACCGTATCGACGGGTGAAGGCTTTCAGATATGCCTCATCACTATCAGCCCGTTCTGTCACGGCCTTGCCCTTATGCTTCCAATCTTGGATATACTTCCTAGCTTGGCCACTCCAGTCGATATCGCTGCCAATCCCTTTGGCAGATTTTCCCAGACGCTCATCATGTCGATGGGGGAATCGCACCACGGGCTGATGTACTCCCCGCATCCTCATGATCAGGCGATGGTGGAGTGGCTCGATCACGTTGATGCAATGGAGCCAGATGTCCCGTCCTCAGTAGGCCAGGGAAGCCTCCACCCACGGCTGCCCCACATGATCCTCATCCCTATACGGTGTCCAACGCACCTGAAAGGGCCATTCATAGCATTGGTTAGCATTTAGAAGCATATAGAAGCATATAGAAACATGTAGGAGCACATAGGAAATTCAGGCTTTCTTACCGATGCATGCGGGAATGAGTCAAGATCCTCTTGAATCGCCCGAGTCGACCTCTGAATTGACCTCGTGCCTCGGGTTGTGTTCCACTGCCTCGCGATAGGAAACTGACCCGAATATAGCTCGACTTCTCAGCCAATCCCGGGTAGGTATGTGAAAGCCCAGAACTGTATTTGTTAGAGATGTCAGCATTTCAGTTAATTAAAATAGAATGCATATAGAGGCATTTAGGCATTTTACCTGCAGGAAAGGCGAGAAGCCTCCTAGCATTGTCACCCGATCAGTCGCATTGAGCGAGTGGAACAAGAAGGCCAGCACCGCTACTCCCCATGCGTATCTTCTCACTCTGCTCAAATCTGCTAGCAGAGGTAAGAGCCGACAGCTGATCACGTCTGCTAGGGTGGTGAATAGGAGCTTCCCAAACAAGAGCATCTAGAAGCGTCTCAGGACCCTATCTCCCTCCGGTCTCGGCTCCGCCGCCACGCTCGGGCGCACCTATTCGACCACCCGATCGATGTGCTGCTCCAATAATTATCCCACTGCTATGACTACTCTCCGAAGTCCCAAGCTTTCTTGCAGCACCGATCACGACAATTGGGATGATGGATGCCCCGGCCTCATCAGATCTAGACCAAGCAGCTCCTGGGCGACCTCCCGGTAGTCGACATATGCCCACCCGGTCACCGCCTTGCCGTGCACTCGCAAGCCGCTAATCTGGGCCATGTCCTCTAGAGTCGGTATCATATGACCCCATGGGAATATAAATGCTCAGCTGACCGGGTCCCATCTTTCATGCAAAGTGAGTAGGAGGGCTATGGCCACTCTTGTAACTTCAATACTGAGGACTTCCCCGAAGCCCATGGCAGCCAATCTCTCCCGTTGGTACTCCGATAATGCGAGGTAGACCGCCCGAACTTGTAACCATGTAATCCGCATTCTTCTTTTCCCCTGCACGTTTAGGACATAGGGTCAGTCATAGAGTCATAGGATTTAATTGCATTGCATTCACAACAAGCAAAACCAACAAAAAAATCAGAAACTAGAAAACCTAAAAAAATTGATTTCTTGTTCTGGTGCACTTAACGCACTCACCCAGGTGCGTTAAGAGCATAACGGCTACTGGAAGGGCCATTATGTTCCTCCACAGCCAGCGTGGTAATCTCTGTTTCTTGAGCCTGAGGGAATGGCCACAAAGGCCTATAAATCACCTTAATGAGTCCCCAGACTCATTTTATCCCCTCCAATCACAATCCCATTAAATTCCTCCTTGAAAAGTCTATCCTTACCGACCGATTAGCACGATGGCAAAGCTTTCTTTCTCAGTTTGACATCACTTATATTCAGCAAAAAGTAATTAAAGGCTATGCCATTGCCGAGCACCTCGCTCATCACCCTCTACTCCGATTTGATCCCGTTCGTTCAGAGTTTCCAGATGAGGAACTAATGTCCGTCAATCAACCTTCAGATCAGATGTGGACATTACATTTTGATGGAGCTCTAAATTCTCATGGAAGGGGTATCGGCATGGTTCTTCTGACACCGCAGGGTATCACCATTCCATTTGCTCCTCAGCTTGCTTTCCCTGTCACAAATAATATAGCTGAGTATGAGGCTCTACTGGCCGGAGTACAAACTGCTCATCAATTTGGTGTCACCCAGTTACGAATCGTTAGTGATAGTCAACTCATTCTGAGCCAGGTGCTTATTAAATACTGCTCACTCGATCCTAAACTCAAACCCTACCAGGAACTTGCATCTGCCTATGCCAAGCTCTTCACTAAACTAATCTTTGTCCATGTTCATCGCAATCAAAACATCTTGGCTGACGCTCTTGCTTCGCTCGCCTCATCTTTGATTTTTCTCACCGAGTGGGACTTCCATTCTGCTCTCATTCATATGCACCACGCTCCCGCCACCAAGGACCCCGCATTTCTTAGTGCCAAGGAGAAAGTGCTTAAAAAGCTTAAGGAGGGAGAAATCGTCGAAAATAAAGAAATCATCCTTATTGATCTAGATCAGGAGCTGGATGATGAAGAAAAGTCATGGTATTATGAGATTGCTAAATATTATCATGATCAATCATATCCAGAGGAAGCTACTGCAGAAGAGAAGAAGGCCATTCGAAGAGTTGCTTAAAGATACACTTTGGTTGGAGGTGTGCTCTATAGAAGGGGTCTCACTGGTGCTTTGTTAAGGTGCCTCGATGATGATGAATCTTGGAAGATAGTGGAAGAGGCACGTTCAGTAGTGTGTGGTGGCCACATCAATAGCCAGATGCTAGCTAAGAAAATCCTTAGATTAGGTTTCTATTGGCCCACTCTAGAAGAGGATTGTGCAATCTATGTCTGAAGGTGTGTTAAGTGCCAACTGCACGCCGATAAAATCTATTCTGCTGCTTCTTCACTCTATCCTATCTCCTCCCCATGGTCTTTCTCCATGTGCGCTTTCGATATTATTGGACCTCTTGGTGATCCGAACCTCCTCACAAAATTAAAATCCTTCATACTGACCGCCACGGAGTACTTCACCAAGTGGGCGGAAGCAGAAGCTTACGTAGAAATCAAAGCGTCCGCAGTGTGCAAATTCCTCATGAAGAACATCATCACAAGATTCGACATCCCGAGTACCATCATCACCGACAATGGACCGCAATTCATCTCTCAAGAGCTCCAAGACCTCTGCAACAGGTATAACATTACATTGCATCATTCATCTCCTTATTATCCACAGGGCAATGGCCAAGTAGAGGCAACTAATAAAACCTTGATTAAAATCATAAAAAAAACATGTGAAGCCAACAGATTTGCGGATTGGCCAGAAAAGTTTGTAGAAGCTTTATGGGCCTACCGAACATCCCTTAGGACTCCTATTGGGCAAACCCTATTTGCTCTTACTTATGGAATGGAAGCAGTAGTTCCCTACGAGAGTCTCGTCCCTTCAGGTCTCCCATTTCCTATATGTGTGAGGGTTGCGGGACCCATCGAAGCGGGGTAACTCCGGCCCGATAATGAAGTAGCCATTGGGGTGCCTGGCGAGGTACATGGTTTGGATGCTTGGATGACCTATAATGTAATGTGCCCTAGGACAAGACTTAGTAGAGACAAGTCTAGAACTTGCTCTGATACCACTTGATGTGACACCACCTTGGGGTGACAACCACTCAGCTAATGCACCATGGGCCTATGACCTGCAAGCAAGCAACTTGACGGCGGACTCACTCGAGCGAGCTCACTCGCGTGGCGCACACAATTACCCGTAGGCCAATCGGTGATGGTGGAGAGGGTCCAAGGTCGGACCTCACCGTTCTGGGGGTCGACTTAGCTCGGGTTGAACCCCTAAGGGGCTGGGATTCCCAACTCCATGGGCGGCCAACACGCCAAGGGCGTGAGTTATGGAATACCTCTCACAACTCGCTCCACGGTGGACACTCAATTTGATCGAGTATGAGTTGGGGCGCTCACCTCACCGACCGATGGCGCTAAAGCGATACTAAACCAGCAAAGTGAAAACCAGTAAGGAGGGGAACCAGACGCTCACCTGATCGGTGTGAAGACACTGATCCCGATCGGAGATGTGGGCGAGCCGGGAAGCGTGGGCACACGTCGACACGCTGCGTCGATGAAGCTTGACCTGAAAATAAAATGGATACAACACTACTCCTCACGCAGGAGGGGGTTCTTGGGGTGGGGGTTAAGAGGTTACAGCCAAAACTACCTCCACGCAGGGAGGGGCCTTCAGTCGGCCAAGCGGGGGAGGGGAAAAGACCGAACGGAAACTGAACGGATGGATGACGTTAACTCTGCCTACTTCTGGAACCACTGGACAGTTGGACAAAGAGGGCACTGCCACGAACACTCCAGAATTCCAATTGACATGATACCAAGGCCAAAATTCTCCCACTTGACCCAGGAAGATGCCTGAATTTTTGTGGTTCACCTGGAGAAGACCGCTGGTCGGTGCTGGATTTGGAACAGAGCCGGACAATTATGGTTCTAGTCGCTCATAGGGTGGTGTTGCTGGAAGAAGAAGTCGCCGCGGACTGTCACGAACTTGATTGGAGGCGGGACTAGTACCGAAACGACCGCAGACGAGCCTCCTTTCATACAGGTCTGACGAAAACCTCCTCTGATGTCGTGGATGATCATAGTGGCTAGAATGGTGGGAGTGGTATAGTTTAGGAACTGGGGAACCAACCTGGCGCACTTCCAGGAGAAAATTTGGAACTCTTGCTGACGAGATCCAAACGTCACTCCACTTCTTGGGGATGAAATAAGACTGGTAGAGGATGTTCCCAGCCAAGTTTGATGCCCATATTTGCTAAGGAGAAGCTGTGGTTGAATGTTCTCTGAGGCTCTGATTGGCTGCCTAGGTGGGTTTACGCAGTCGAGGAAGAATTGCTGCCACGATCAGCTCAGAGCTCGGATGATGACGAAACCACCTCACCTGGAAATCTCTCTGGAAGACCTTTCCAGTGGTATATGATTTGCCACCAGATGGTTCCGTGAGGGCTTAGAGATGAGGCGGCTTCCATGAACCCCAGATCTGTCTATGAACTGGGTAGGGTCTATAACTTGTTGATGAGAAATGGAGTAGGAAGGGGGGTGAAATGGGGGTGGTTGAGTGTGGGGTGAACCGTTGAATGGGAATGCCCCTCCACCTTTCCCAGGTGGGTTGACACGGGAAGTCTAGGGCTACGACTAGTGACTCTATCACGAGGAAAGAGGAAGGTACTCTATCAAGATCTAAAATAGTGCCATAGTTTTTATAAAATAAGTTAAACATGGCACATATGCAACATGGAATGCATAAGAATCTAAACTTGCATCCTTTAGAATGCCAGGGAACGTAACAGACTAAGATCACCCCGTTACAAAGCGTGACGGATCAGGGTAGGGGCGTTACCTTGATTGTGACGTGCCTCCCTCGGTCCGTTACACTCACCCAAACAATTCAGAACACCAACAACCATACAGACTGTAACGCACCAAGCATGGGGCGTTACACTCATATAACGCGCCTCCTTGGGGCCGTTACACATACCAGAACGCCAGAAAGTCCATAGGTTTATTCATGAAACGTAACGCACCACGGCAGGTGCGCTACACGACTATAACGCATGGGGTCAGGTCTGTTAAAGGCACCCGAACACCTAAAATCTATAATTTTTGAACAGAACGTAACGCACTAAAGATGGCGCGTCACGTGACTACGACGGACCAGGGCTGGGCCGTCAGACTAACTGCCTATCATAGTCAACGGTCAAAGGAACGGTCAATAGTCAAGTAACGGACCAGGGTCGGCCCATTACCATTCAGGTAACACACCAGGGCAGGTGCGTCAGGGGACTGTAATGCACCTAGGGTGGTGCGTTACACCGACTGGGTTGTGAACTTGCGGAGTCCGAAATCGAACCCCCTCCCGGTCGACCAAAATCGACGGGAATCGCGGGAAAACTAGTTTTTCTAACAAACCACCCTGTCATACCAACATTCCATAACTAAACATGCCATTCAAACTTAAACATGATGGCCATGGAGTCAATTTTATGAATTTAAGGCTAATTAACACTAGCATGGAAGATTACACGAAAATCGAAGAAATTGGCATCAGACTACAGCGCATGTAGTACCGGCGGGTTCCTAGCGAGGAGAAGATTCCATCCCCCTACCCCTTACACGACGGGAACGGCATTTGAGGCACGAACGGATGAAGGGTCGCCGCAGCACCACTCGGTCTGACTCTGCTCCACGCTCCGTGAATCGAGGGAAGAAGGGCGTCACCGTGACCTGCGTGACACGACCTTTTCAACGGTACCTCCCTTGCCTCGATCAGCGACCGTCTAGACCAAAATCGAGAGAGAAGAATGATTTTCAAGAAATTAACCTAAAATTTCACAAAATGGGATTTACACAGAAATTAGTAAAAATGAAGACGGATGGCGACTCATGTGGCGTCAATGGGTTCCTGGCGAGATGAGGAATCTATTCCCCTACCTATTGCACGGTGAAGACCGCGAATCAGTACAGATCGGGCGACGGGGGCCACGCCATCCTCTCGCTCCCACACGCCTCCACGCTCCACGATCTGAGGGAAGAAGGGTATCAGCGCGATCCTCGCGTCGAGTCCGTCCCGTCAGTACCTCCCACGTTTCGATCGGAGTCTGTTTGGACCAAAATCGAGTGAGAGGAGGAGAGAAAGAGAGAGAACGTGTGAGGGAGAGAGAGAAGAGAGTGTGTTCGAGTGAGTGAGAGGAGGGAGAGAGAAAATGTGAGTGTTATACAAAACTTGATTTTATTATTATTTTTTAAAAAATTCTCTCAACTAGATTAATCGACGACGTTTCACACTCTCTCATACTTGACATGAACTTGACATAAAGTGGTTGGCTCGGAATGGGTTCTTGCTAGTTAAATTAAATAGCCAATTCTATTGATATGACATGATACTTACATGCGTGAAATCCTTGTTAACTTTACATGATTCATCTTGAAATCTTGCTAGTTCAACTATATTGTTCCTATTGATCTTTTGTTCAGTATCATCTTATGTTCATTCTTGCGTAGCCATAGTACATCTACATGCATAAGATTGTTAATTACTTAAAGCAAGTTTGTTTATTAAGATGTAATTCCTATTGGGTCTTTTGCTCATTCAGCATTTTCCCCTAATTTTTTAGTTAATAGCGATGACGAGACTCAATCAGATGGCGATGGTCAAGAGTGATAAGCATAGAGCCAATCCCGAATATCGTACGTTGTCTTCGAGCAGTGTCTTTCTATTTTTCTTGGTCATCATTGTAATTTTCTTATTGAGTCTAGTGGTCATGGAATTATGGTGATTGTACTTTGGATTATTATTATTATGAATAAAAGGACTTGTTTATTCTCTTTAGTGCACTTTATCTTATGTGCTGAATACCTCGTGCTTTGTTTGACATGAATGATATAAACTCGTCATGCCCTCGGGTTCCTTCTGCACTCGGGGTGTGACAGCCAAGCCAATGGACAAACGACCGGTGCCTAAGGATGTGCATACAGTCGATTTCAAGGCCTTTGAGTAGCAAAAGAAAAAGACAAAGAGGGAGCCAATCTTCTCCTGGCCAAGTCCACCCAGCAGCATGAGGGCCCCTCCCTACGGGAGAAAATGAAAAGGCTATATTCATTCTCTCGAGATAAGACTCGTGTCTTGATCGAATGGGCTGCCAAATACAACAAGATCACTCTCACAGAGCCGAAGAGGGTGAGTGACCTCTGAAGAAAGGATGACCCTCATTTTTGCCATATCATCAAATGCTCAGGCATGCTATCAAGGAATGCTATGTCTTTAAAGACATTATTGAATCTTTAATCAAGAATGGGGAGCTACAAATGGGAGAGCACAAAGTTAATCCTCCGCACTCGCATGAAATGCCCACTCTAGGGACAACAATCAACATGATATCCTTATACCAGCAACTACCTGAAGAAGTGGCGAAGGCCTGCACTCAGCACACCTATAAGGCCTATATCTTGACACCAGCAAAAGACTAGGGGAGTTGGCAGACCGTGCTAGCAAGAATAAGAAGAAGGGCAACACCTCTTCGTGGCCCAGAAGTTCGAATATGGGGTGTCACACCTCAGCAGGCTCCACCAGTTGTAACCATGGTCTGGTATGAGATAGCTCCTCAAGTGGTCATTAGAAGGCCCCCTAGTAATAATAAGAAACAAACCCCTCTACAGGTGCATAAAGAAGCCAGTCTGACAGTTGAACTACTTAATGAAATCATAGATGGGCTGGATGAATGTGAGCAACCCGAAATCCAGCTTGTCTAGCTAAAGGAGCATGTTCCATGGGAACATTTTGGATCCCTGGAATTAGCAGAAGCTGAAGCAGAAGAGCCGAGCATATGTGATGAACCTCCACAAGAGTAGCCACCGGCTGTGAAGAAAGAGAAGAAAAGGTCAAAGGCCAAAAGAAAAGGCATTACTGTATCTTGCAACACTCTGTCAACCCTGTTTGACACGACCCAAATTTCTGAAGAGGATGATGAAGAAATATACCTCATGCCAGCAGAGGTAAATCAAGCTGAAGCTTCCACCTCTCAGCATGCCACTAGGTCTAGAAGGAAATGAGGGTGCCTTCCTCAAGCTAACCATAACATTATGTTCTGGGATGAATAGCCATACCAAGTCCCCCAGCCTAAAGTTAAGGGCGTGGAAATTTCCCCTCCGGCGGGGCTCTACCCTGAGCTTGCAAGTGGTCAAGAGGTCCCCTTCTTTGTCGAATTTCTGTCATCTCAGGAGGACAAGCAGCCATGCCCGTAGCCACAATCAAAGGCCAAGAATGCTCCAACCTTACCCCCAATGGTCCCTCCTCTAGCAAATAAAGACCATGTGGGCATTCCAAACCTCACCAAATTCATGCAAGAGAAGGAACCAGTCGGGCTAGCACGGCAAGTCCAAGCAACCCCTAAAGAAAAAGGTGAGTCACCTTCTGAACCGGCTCCTCAAGCACACAATGATGGCTGGCATAATAAAGTTGAAGAAATGAAATTGGCTATTATCAGGGCCAGCAATAGAATAATGAAGTAGCTGAAGAGAATCCCTGCAAGGTTCACTGTCTGGGAGATACTCTCCCTGGATGAAGAAACCTGGCAAGTGGTCATCGTGACTTTTCAAACCCTGGTGCACTTTGAGAGCTATTTTGCTGAGGCAGAGTCGAGGGTGGCTATGACTTTTACGGAGGAGGATATGCTTCTACCCTCTGTCAGCCACAATAGACCTCTCTACATGAGGGGGCAACTAAATGGCCAGCCGATAAGTAGAATTTTGATTGACTTGGGGGCAGCAGTGAACATACTCCCCTATTAGGTATACCAAAACTACTATTTTGATGTGCACCTAATCGAGGTCAGGGATATGAGAATTGCTGGTTTCAACCAGAAGTTTGAAGTCCCTATGGGCGTGGCAGAGTTCGAGCTCGCACTCGGCGACTTCACCACCAAAGTGCAGTTCCATGTGATAAACTCCAACACCTCGTACAAGGCACTGTTAGGCTACGCATGGCTGCATCGAAATCAAGTGGTGCCATCTACCCTCCACTACTGCATAAAGTACCCTCGAAATGGGAAGGAAGAAAGGATATTCGCTGACTTACACCCTTTCGAGGTGTTTGAATGCCACCTACTGGATGCATCACCATATCTAGAAATGCCGAAGAAGCCTCCTTGCCCAGCTCAAGACAAGGGGAAGAAGAAACTAGAGCCCAACGATTGGTTCCCTACACCGATGCCTGATTATGTGGCTTCTCTAGAAGTGTCACTCATCTCTGAGGATGAAGGTGTGCTCAGAGCAATTCTGTCCAATATTTACCTTGACCCAGGGGGTATCAGGACTCATAGACTTGTTCGAGAATATCAAAGTCCCTCCAAGGGTCATCAAACCTATAGTGGATGCAGACTATCAGATAGTCGAATTGTTAAAGACCCTAGAGGTCCCTAATCCTAATGGCCTACCCACTATGTTTTATGCGGCCAAGGAGCAGCTAGTGAGAGAGGATGATGATTACAAATTCCCCAAAGAGATGTATGATCCACTCATCCCAGTTATGGGACTCTCACATATAGCTAGCCACGTGGTCAATATGGCTAGGAAACAACATATTTCCTTCTGTTAGCCATCTAGTTAGTTGTTCAAACAATTATGGTATCCACCAAATATGGACAGAGAACTATTACAGATTACTCAGCACCAAGGATTGGGCTATTCTATAGAAGACTATTATGAAGTCGATATGCTCTCCACCTACACTTCAAAGAGTGAAGACTCCCTAGGGGCAATTTATGATGAATACTTGGGGGACTATGAACTAACAGAGCCATCTGTTGAATTGAAAAGCACATGCCAGTCCCAGCCATGGGTGCTTAATGATCAAGAAGTTGCTGCCTCATGCAGAAGCAACTACAATTTTCAACAATGACTTACAAGAGTCAGAAGCTAAAGAAAGTCATTCTACCCTCGAGGGTGCTCCACCCATAAGTCGATGTCCAAGCTACACAAAATCTACACCACCAACACCAGGGCTGCATCTTCAATCCAGTCAACAGCCAAATGGCTCAAAAGGAGGCAAAGCTGAAGTCTTGCCGTCAGGTGAAACAAGACAAGAATGCATCTATGATGTCCTCGAAGCTGAAGAAGATAATAAGGACTTCATCAACTTACAGTCGGCTCCTCCAATAATAGAAGATGGCCGCCAAGCTGCCGTTGATGAATTGGTCGAAGTAAACCTCCGCACAAAGGATAATCCCAGGCTGACTTTTCTCAGTGCCCTCTTACTACCCGAAGAGAGGGGGCAATACATAAAGCTACTCTATGAATTTTGAGATTACATTGCTTGGAATTACAAAGAAATGCCAGGCCTCAGCCCTGCAACTGCCCAATATATACTGGCCATTGACCCTAAAGTCGAGTCGGTGAAGTAGTCACTTCGGTGATTGAGAGGACCCTCGGACGCCCTGTCTACCCCACACACTTGACGACTAGAGCTACGCACATCTGTCTCCTTGCCTAGTTGCCGACACAACAAAGTGCCCCGGTGTAGTATCCAGCAACGGACCTATGACCGGGGCACAGCTTGGGGATTTAGTAGGGACGCATTGCCGTAACGTTGAGCTGAGTGGATGCGTAGACATCCAGGTAGGAGTAGATAGCCATTTCATCGGTGAGGGGCATCCCATCAGCTACCCGCATTTCAAATTCCTTTACGAAATTCTCGGCCTTGTTACGGGAGGTAGTGTGGCCGATTGCATATCGTTCACCCTTGTCTGTGGTCCCGATTACTGTGTACATGATGAGCCTTTCACTTGGGAGCTTCACTAACTTACATAACTAACTATACACGAAATTGGACATAAGTAAACCCCTAAACCGGAGTAGTGGTCTAGGGGTTTACCGATGTTGGTTAGTTGTCTTTCTCCCGTATCCAGCCCCATACTGTCCCGACTGTGACGATTGCCAGGGCCAGGATGATGAGCCAGGAGTCTACTGGGTTCATATCAGTTTCCTTTGGATGTGTCGCAGTTGGGCGGCTTGTGCTCGTGCGTCTCTCTGGTCGAGGTCATAGTCGCCATCCACTAGGCGCTTGATTTCGTCGTCTATGAGGAGGGTTAGTAAGCGTTTCTCCTCGCGTGTGAGGTTCACCAGTTGACCGGTTGGGGTAGGTGGTGGCGTTCTTCGATGGGTGTTGTGCGGTCGTGGGTCCATTTCAATTCGCTGTCATCTTCTGATGTGAATTCGATGAGCCCGTATCCGCAGATGTCGCAGTCAGCTTGTGCGAGTGTCTTAGGCATGCTTGCCACCCCTTAGGCTCTCAGGTGCCTCTGAGGGTGACTTCCCGTAGGTAGCGTCTGTGCGTAGCTTGAGCTCTCTGAGAAAGCCTGTAGGGCCGGGTGTCTCTGCGTAGAGCCTCGCTCTGAACATGCCGGATATGACGCCCATAGCGTGCCCGGTATCGTAGGCACGTTGCACAGCTCTGATGTGTATGGCTGTGGCTGCGCCAGCGCAGAGGATGATGACAGCTATGCGGGCTGCGAGTTGCTTATCCATCATTTACCTCCTCTGCGTGCCTTTGTGCTGCCGACTACCATGAGTAGGCAGAGGATGCCGAGGCTGACGACGAGGGCGGCGGCAACGAGGAGGCCCCAGTTGAATGTGCTGCCTGTGTGGGCGAGTCCTGTGTTGATGGTGTTGATGACGTGGTGTACGAGGGTGGGTGTGTGCGGGCTGGGTGGTGTTGCCGCGTGTGTGGGTGGTGGTGTGGGTGTGCTGCTGGGTGGTGGTGTGGGGGGTGTGCTGGTGGGTGCTGGCGTCATCGTCGGACTGGGTGTCGGGGTGGGTGTGGGTGGTGGTGTGTAGGGTGCTGGGAGGATGGTGGGTGCTGGTGTGGGTGTGGCTGTGGGGCCGCCTACCATGTCAGCGCCCGGATACGGGTAGGGGGTTGGTGTGCTCATGATTGTTCTCCTCAGGGTTGAGAGTGAATTCTAGCTGTTGGTTCTGTTGTGTCCGGTTGAGTAGCGTGACCTTGCGAGGACATGCGAGGTTCAAATACCAACGTAGCAGTATAACCCCTCTGTCTGTGCTGATTTCTCGTTGGTTGTAGGTGTCTCGGATTTTGGCGACTGTCCCTACTTGTGAGAGCTGGGTGTCAACATACTGCCATGTCACGCGGATAACGTCACCCACCTGAATGGTGCGTGCGTTGATGTAGCGGGCTTGGGAGCGTGCCTTAGACATGAGAGCTGATTCCCATGATGGCGTTTAGCTCTGCGTGCGTCCCGCTGTAGATTTCTTTGGAGTGGGCGTACTTCCAGGTGCAGTGTGTTTTGGTCACTGCAATGACCAGCCCTTGCGAGTCGGTCCCATAGGGGGTGAACTTCTGCCCGGCAAAGTGTTTCATTTTGTGCCCCCTACTGTGTGGGTGATGACCTTACCATCCCGCAGCTCGCGTTCAGCTCGGGGCCGGTCTTTGACGATACCCTCATAGGCTATGCCGAATGCCGATTTACGATTAATGAGCCCCGGTTGTGTGATGTACTCGTGTACGATTTTGCGGCCCAGTTTCTCGCTCATGGGCCATTCATCGACGTGGCCCTTTGCTACGGGGTGAACGGGTAGCACTCGTGCCATGTCATCCATAGCGTCTGTAGTGAGGGGGATGATGCTCATATACCAGTCACCCTGACGCTCATAGAAGAAATACGTCCTGTCATCCTCTGACAGCCCCTCTATCTGTAGGGGCGTGCTGTGGCAGGTGACTTCAACTGTGTACTTGAGGGTCATGGCATGCTCACTAGCACTGCATCCATGAATCTATCGATGGCCTCTGCTGCTGGCAGGTTTCGAGCGTCTGAGGGGTCCAGGTGGCTGATGGTGTGGCTGACGAATGCGACCACGACCGCCCAGTCATCTGGGGCGAGGGTGATGCGCTGTACCTTGGGCTCATCCTCTGCTGCGACGACAGAGAGGGTGAACGGGTCTGGCATGACAAATAGCTGACGCATTGCCTCTGCGTCAGCTTCGGTGGGGATGCGGGACATCACCACATAACCAGTATTTCTGTTGACTAGTGTGTAGCTCATCAGGGGAGCCTTTCTACTTGGGTGGACCCACCAGAAATCCGGTGGGCTGTGTTCGGTCTAGCCTTTCTTCGACCGCTCTCAGTCTACTAGAGAAACCCTTGTTTTGTTCGTTCAATTCTGCCGTGGCTATTTTGAGGTCGATGATTTCATCATGGTATTTCTCGATGCCCGCTGTCTGGGTGCTGTCTGATGCAACCAGGAGGGCGAGCGATGTTGACTGTTTGGTCAGAGCATCAGAGTGGACTCTGAGAGTGTCGATGAGTTTCTTAGCCACGTAGCTGCCGATGCCGATGAGGGCAGACACACCCAGCAGTATGTACGGGCCCCATTCAAAGGCTTGCGACTGCGTGCTGATTGTGACTGCCCCCAACATCGGCGGACTACTCTGCTGGGGACTGCTGGTACTTGATGCCGTTGATGGTTACGGTACCATCACCGTTATCAACGACCGACTCAGAGACAGTCTCCGGAGCCTCAGTGGGCTCATCTGCGACGACCGCCGGCGGGGTGCTGGGGTCCGTCGAGGGTGCCGGGATAGAGGCGGATTCTTCTGCTTTCTGGACTGCTGCGACGACCTGTGCGTTACCCTCATAGGTTTCGTATTCGGTCGTGCCATCCTGTGCGACTGGTGCCACGGTAGTACCTTTCTGTGTGATTGATGGCACAAGTGAGGCTGTGCCGTTACTGCCTACCGCTGCCGATGCGACAGAGGTAAGAATTGAGAGGATTGCCGAGCCAGCAGCGAAATAGCCCACGGATTCCCAGTTGACATGAGCGATGCTGAACGCTGCGAGGTTACCGGTATACCCGATACCTACCAGGGCCCCCTGAGCTGCTGACTTGGCTGCACGCTCTCCAAGGTCGAGGAGATAGGTATTGATGTTCACGATGCGGGCTCAACCTGCACGACATCGGGAGCGGTACCCTCTGATGCCGGAGCTACGGTGATGCTCTGGTAGTCGGTGGGGTCCACTTTCTCGACTACGTACCCCGCTGATGCCCAAGCTGCGTACTGTGCGAGTGAGAGGGGCACCCGCTGGTATCCGTGCGGGGGTTCGATGATAACAAGTGAAATCTCTCCACTGTTAGTGGGCTGGATAAGGCCGAAGTTTGCCATTAGAGCATTCCCTTTCTGATTCTTTCTGCTGGGGTGATGGGTTTTGTTGTGGGAGGGGGTGGGGCTGATTGGGTGTAGCTGGGCTGCACGTAACAGACCACTTCACTCATGGGGCGTAGCTTCACAGCTACTACGTGGTCGCCTTGTGTCGGGCCGCTGGTGTTGAATTCGAGTGAGTAAATCTCTGTGGCTGACGCGATACCCACCACCAATCCAATATGGTCAAAGTTGTTATTCGAGCCAGCCCAGCGATAGCACGCCAAGGCCCCCACTTTGGCTGTGGTGTGGGGCAGGTTGTCGGCAAACTGTGAAACGACGTAATAACGCTGGTCACCGTAGAGAAACCAGCTCTGCCCCAGGGCACAGTCATTGTCGTTGGGGTTCGAGTTTCGCCAGTTGCTGGGCGTCCATTCTTGGGGGAGCTGGTAGGGGCCTGCATGTGCTATCTCCGATGCGTATAGTTCAGCGTAGGTGGGCATAGTTCCTCTTACTGTACGAGTGATGCTGAGAGTGATGCTGTGGTGGCTTGCAGAATGGTCTGAATGGGCAGTAGCGGCAGTTTGATGCTGATAGGCCCCGATGTCGTACCCGACGTGACTTTGACTTGAGCAAGCAATGCAGTGCTGCCGTTGGTGCATGCGAGGATATCGAACACCCCTGCGCTAGTCCCAGCGCTGGCGATGCAGTTGGCTATCGCGTCCCCATTGATAGATGCGACAAGCTGCGTACTCGTGCCTACAACTGCCTCTGTATTTGTGTAGAAGTTGTTGACGTTGATGGCCCCTACGAGGGTTTCGCTAGCGCTGATGTAACGAGGTTCAGTTAGTAGCTCATGTGAACCGAGTACAGCGATGGATAGGGTTGCTGGGCCAGCGGTGGCAGCTTTCTGAACGATGACGCTGATTGATATGGACACACCCACGACAGGCACTTGGATGCTGCACAGCATCTGCTCATCGAGGAGAAATTGGGGCTCAAGCGTTGAGAGGACGATAGCCCCAGTCTCATCGAATTGGTTGATAACTACGGTGAGGTAGTTACCGACGAGAGCTGTAAAGGCGAGAAACTGTGTCGTCAAGCTCACCAGCAGTGATGCATATGAGGTTACATTGAATTCGCCGCTGTAAACGCCTCCCCCTATGACAGCTGCTGCCGATATCACTGGGTTTTGTTGGTCGAGGTTGACGAGAGCGTTAGCGGCATTGCTTGCAACTGACCCCGCGATGCCGACTGTGCTGCCGGGGGTGATGCTGACTGTGCCGCTGATTTCACCCCCATTACCGTTTGTGCTGATGTTGATGGGGGCGTAGCTGATTGAGCCCTCTCCGGTAGGATCGCTGATGACGTAGCATGCCTCATCGGCGGGCCATCCTACGATGGTGCCAGGGCCCACAGCATAGGCGTAGTTGGTTGCACTGACTGTGTGGTCTACCCCGAAGTACAGTACCGATGTTCCGGCATTCTGTACGGTGAAAGCATCGTTCTGGACGCCCGGTCCGTTGAGGCAGAAAGCTACTGTTGCGCTGACCTGTACCAGACTCATGAGTAGTCGGGTATCGTTTTCTCGATGTAGAGCACACCGAAGATCGAGGGGTCATTGAGGGTGGCGACGATGCTCCCTTGGAAGTGAACGGGGTAGTTGAGTGAGTCTGTGCTCGCAGCTCGGGCGTCGAATCCCACAGCCAGCAGAGGATTACTGAATCCACTGAGGCTGTCCACAAAGGTAGCGAGCTTGCCGGATGCGCCTTGCAGTGACCAGCCGAGGAGAAACCCCGGCCCGTTGATGATGTTGGTAGCACCAGGGAATACCGGCACGGCGATAGCGACTCTGCGCACTCGCTTGACGTAGTTGGTAAAGAACGTGTGGATGTGCTCATCGAATACCTCAGCGAACATGTCCCGCCATTCGGCTGGGACTGGGCGAGGTTCGGTGAGGTCCATTGCTGGCACATCAACGCGGGGGAGCTGCCGCGAGGTGCTGCCGTGCTCGGGCTGTGACCATCCTCTGCCGGGGCCCGCTTGCTGAGCTTGGGCCATTTCTTTGGGGGTGGGTACAGGGTGTCTGTCTGGTTCGCCAGGAAAGGGCATATTCGTTGCTTTCTATTTGGGTGCTATGACTGCCGCTGCTACGGCATCCTTTGCTACTGACTTACCGGTGCTGATTGCCTTGGAGCCTGCATCTGTGCCGCCGACAATTTTGATGAGAGCTATGAGGAGCAGTACGCCCCCGAGTAGCCCGATGCCTACGCGTGACCAGAAACCAGGTTGTTCGATGTTGTTTGCTATGTCGATGAGGGAGGGGAACAAACCCGCTGCCCCACTAACTGATGAGCTGGTGTTGATGTTGGATGAGGGGTTTACTGTCATCTGCGTTTCGCTCCCCAGCCCCGGCAGTGTGATGTAGCCCTGGATCGTTGCCGGGCTGTTGTATCCGCCTCCGGGCGGGTCGATTCCAACAGTGCCAGCAGAACGACCGCTAGCAATGCTCTGAATGCCACCATCAGCAGAGACACCCGTGCAAACTGAGACATGTCCGATAATGCCATTGAGAAATGCCCAGTCGCAAACATCTCCCGGTTGGATTCCCGCTGTGCCCTCATGGTAGTAACCTAACTGTTTGGCCGCGTTACGATAGACGCTGACAGTTGCTGTGTCGTTTCCGAGTTGCGGCAGCCCAGCTTCACCAGCCCATTTCTGCACACCATTAGAGAGGCATGTATTCATGGGTCCAGGTTCGCCTAGGTGGCTCATACAGACTGCCACAAACTCAGAACGCGAGGGCATGCTAGACCCCGAGGAGCTTTCTCACGATGGGGTTAGTGAGAGTCTTTTGGACTCGTGCCTCATCTTCTGGGGTAAAGCGGTCGAGGAGCTGGCGTACCTGTACCGCAGTTTCGTAGAGATAGTTCAGCTTGAACGAATCAGACGGAGAATCAGAAACGTCCTCAGCCACGAGCGCAGTGGGTTCACTCTCTTGGGGAGTAGTGGTGGCATCTGCTGGCGTGGGTACCGGCCCGGCATCGGGGTAGGTGCTGACATCGTTAGGCTCCGCTCTGTGTTCGGCGCTATCGGTGATGTTACTCATGCTGTTACATTCCTTTCAGGGGTGAGCTGTTCTGAGTTGAGTACCATGTGGGACCAGAGGGAGAGTATGCCGAAGCTCAACGCCATGAGTACCAGGATGGACTTATCCCCAGTGTATACGGTCATGGCAATGGCTACCAGGATGGTCAGCGAGCCAAGCATGATGTCGGCATCCATGAGCTGTGTTCTGACTGCCCGGTCAGTCCGGTGGGCCCCTCTCAAATCCTGAATGCTGGGTGCGACACCCTGCCATGTCTGCCAGAGGCTGAACGCTGCCAGGGCAACCACTGAGGCTGCTACGTCACGTTCGAGGGCCATCAGATGAGGGCCCTAATCGGGATGTGCGGGATGACGATGACTTGGCCCCGGTAGAGTTTGTTGGGGTCTTTGATGTAATGCCCGTTGTGATTATAGATGAGGCCAATGAATTCGTCGGTGCCGTAATACAGCTTGCTGATGGTGGCGAGGGTTTCACCATCCTGCACTCTGTGCGTGCGGACTGGGCGAGAGGGTCGTGACATGGTGTCCTCTATGCGCTCGGAATTGCGATGACGGTACCCGCAAACAGTAGGTCTGGATTGGGACCGATGATGGTTTTGTTGGTGTTGTAGGTGTAGATGGTTTCCCAGTCGTTCGGAGTGTTGAAATACCGCTGTGATATCGACTGTAGGGAGTCCCCTAGCTGGATGGTGTAGAGGGTTGAGCCTGCCGGGGCTCCCGAGCTGACCAGGGCAGCGGCAGCAGTTTTACCCGCTGATGTCGCTGTGTTTCCGATGCTGAGGGATTGGTCGTAGCTGGTGTTGAGCTGGGTGTACTTAGGCGACCCTAGGGCCTGCCATTGTGCGAGGCTGAGGGGGTTGGCTGTACCATCCCCAGTCAGCTCCACAATGGTACCGTCTGTGTACCGCTCAAACGTGGAGTTACCTTGCACGTAAGGGGTGCTGGGGGTGGTCGTGCTGGTGATAACGCCCTGAGGCGGGACGCCCAGCTCATTCTCTGCCTCATTCACCCATTGTTCTTGTTGGGCTGTGTTGGTTGTGCCGTTGAGGTAGTTGCCGATGGCGTTCGATGCGTCAGTGGGTGCGACACCTTGTGCGCTGAGCCAGTTGACGGCAGCAGCTCCCCACATGGCGTTAGTGGCGTATCCGCTGGTGGCATTGTTAGCGGGGTTTCCTCCGCCACCCCCAGCGCCCCCACCACTACTCGATGAGGCGGAGCCCGACCCTACCCCAGTGGTGGGGGCTGCTGTTGCACTGGCTGCGCCTCCGGTGGCAGCAGCCTTGCGTTTGTTGTAATACCAGTAAGCACCCCCTAATACAATGCCCAGTACAATGATAAACACCATACGGGGCATGCCGAGGATTTTACCTTTACGGGCTACTGATGTGCCGGTAGCCTCTGCGCTGCTGATGTCGCTCATGAGGCGTATGCCAGTGCTCTCTTGATTGCCAGCTCATTGAGAATGGCAGCTTGTGAGGCAAAGAATGCTTGGGCTGGCGTCCCACCCCCATCACCACCTGAGACTGCACCGACAGTGCCAGGATGCTGGGAGAGGAGCTGCGCCCTCAGGTTCGAGTAGTTCTCATCCCTGCCGTTTACAGCCCCTCGCATGATCGGCTGGGTCTGGTGCCCAGTCTCTGCTGATGTCTGCCAGTGGACTGGTACAGTATCGCTATTGAGGCGAGATGGGACGCCCGGCAAGTCAGGGTACTGAATGCCCATCGGCCCGACCTTTGCGGGCAGAGCTGCTGCGTTGTCCTCAATCCACTGACCACCCACACCATTAGGGGTGTAGAACGTAGGCGAGTCGCCGTGGTTCGTCCCCTGAAAGTTGGACTGTACAGGGTGCATGTTGGGTGCGTCCCCTGTGACTGGTAGTGCATAGTGCCAGTCCGAACGTGGTTCTTCTGCCGGGGTGGCTGCTGGTGCTCTCACCCCCGACTTGAGGGGTGCGTGAAAGAACGTGCTGAGAAAGCTCATGTTAGTTCCCCTGAGCAGCTCGCAGCGAGCCCGAGAATGCGGAGCCCGCAGCAGTGAGGACACCAGCGCTGCCGGTGCCGTGGGCCACGATGGTGGTTACCAGGGCCACGATTACGATGGTGCCGATAACATCGGTGAGTGTTGCGAATTTCATTGTACTGGTCCCTTACTGAGAGAAATCGTGGAGAGTCTGGGTGATGCTGTTTGTGTTCTTACCGCTGCCCGTTGTGGTTACCGCAGTGGTTTTGCTCCCAACAGATTTCGCTGTTAGAGCTGTCGCTATCGGTACCCCATTGATGATGAGAGATGAAACGATGATGAGATAGCAGAAATCCTCTGCTATCTCCTCTGATGCGAGCCCGAATAAGAACAGCACGAGCCCGACCAGGAAACCGCCTAGTACGGGGTTCAGGTTCGGGCCCTCCCCAGTCTCTAGGCGTTTCGCTTCACTGCCGCCCACGGTGACTAGGACAGTGACCATAACAAGCGTTGTGAAATTCATGCCGTCACAGCCTTACCAGGAATGTAGGTGTTGGGTGATGCTGCGTACACTGCTGGGATGTCGGGAATGTACTGCCCTTGTGCATTGTAATCGGCAGCGTTAGTACTGCCGGGCTCAATGCCTAAATGCGAATCGTTCGGGTTCGGGGCAGCTTTAGTGCCGCCCGCTGCGAGCTGTCCAGGGTTCTGGTAGGGGCCAGTGCTCGTGTTCGTGAGGGTCTGGATGTTGTCTGATGCAGAGTAGGAGGCTCCCGAGAAATAATGTGCCAATACAGCTTGAGGTTTGATGTTCTTATACGCTGCGTACACAAGCAACGTACCCGCAGCCCCGAGGGACCACAGCACAATACCGTTTGACGTGCTACTCATCGGGAGCCCCTAACCCTCTACATGCGGACTCGACGGAATACTACCCCGCCCAGTAACCACATGATTGCAACGGCCCCAACGATGATGAGCCACGCATGCCCCGCTGATGGTTCTTTGGGGGTGTAGTTCGCAGTGCCGTCATCCTGAAATGATGCGCTGCTGCCGGTCATGCTACTCATGTTGGTAGCCTCTCTCAGTAGATTTCTGGGGCGTAGAGGCTCTGCAAATCAGCGGGTTTGATGCTGTTTACAGTGGCCTGCAAGGTAGCAGCCGAAGCGCCCCAAGCGGTCGTGCTCTCGATTTCCAGAAGTGTGTTCTCTGTGGTGACGAGCCAGCGCTCCCTGTCGGTGCTGCCGTTCACACCACCACTGCCGGGCTGTCCCGCATTCATCCAGTCGGTGAGGACGAATACCCCGTTGTCGAGTCCGTTGAGTGTGGGAGCTGCTGTCTTTCCAGCTCTGTACTCATACTCTTGGGCCATCTGCGCATTCCACATGTCCTTGTCTTTGTAGAAGTACAAGTTTGTGTTGACGTAGATGGATGCCACCTGAGGCCAGTCCGCCTCATCCCTGACGCCCGAGCCGTTACGCAAGATAAAGATGATGCCACGGATGGTGTTACCCACGGTGATAATCTGCGACTTGGCCGAGCTGTTAGCCTGAATGAAAGGCGTGCTGGTGAAGATGGTGTTCAGCGTGCCGTTACCGCTGGGGGCCGTCTGCTGGGGGATTCCAGCGTCGTTTGCCGGTGCGGGCTGGCTGTAGAATTCCATCGTTACCAGGATGGTGACTACCGGGGCGGTAGTCGGTGCCGTGCTGTAGATGTTCGCCAGGGTGTTCAGAAACGCTGTGAGGGTAAACTGTGCGTTTGCCGTCTGGTTCTGAATGGCCCCGTATGCGTCACGGCGGTCGATTTCGATGGGGATGGTCTGGATGTACTCGAACGAACCACCGGTAGAACCAGAGCCAGCAGTGGCCTTGTAAGCGGGGTACGCAAGCGGGTCATCCGGTCCCGAGCCCAGCCCCAGATACTTCTGGATGGCAAACTGGGTAAACCCATCCGTCTGTGAGTAGATGGTGTCACCACCAGGGGACTGGAAGAACAGCCCTTGCAACAGGTTGACTGGTGCGTCTGGCTGGAATGCGACAGTGGCAGCGTTTGCCGATGTCGTGCCGATGATTTTGAGCTTGAGCCGAGCCAGAAAGCCGGAGGGGCGAATCTGGATGGTGCCGAGCCCTACCTGTGCGGCAGTCGGTGTGCCAGTTAGCGAGGTCACATAGGCAGACTTGCTGCTGGTGGCCTGCATGAATGGCAGAATCTGCTGTACCGCGTTGGGGCTCGTGCTGGGTGCGCTGCTAGCTGTGCCCGTTGCCGGGGCAGTGGGCTTAGCAGCGGCAGGTGCTGCGAGGGGTGACATGTAGGTTTCCTTTACCTAGTGGGTGGGTACCATTACTTCGAGGTATGTCGAAGCGAGGGTAGAGCGTGCCTTGTATTTCTGTGCTACCAGGTTCAGGGTGCCTAGCACGGCGATAACCCCCAACACAGTGATGACTGTGGGGAGTACACCGATGTGTACGTGTTCCATTTGTTCAGACCTTTACTTGTGTGCGGAGGTAGTCGACTTGGGCCCCGCGAGTGTGGATGTAAAGAAACTCATGCGGGCCGAGGGTTTGGATTTCTTGCCGGACCATACGCGAATCAACGCCCCCCAGATCGGCGAGGTTAGCCATATCCCTACCGTCAGGAGTCTTCCAGATAAAGGCGTGTGATACCGATGAAAGCACTGATGCGACCCATACGGGGCGTTGTGTTCCAAAGATTACCGTTCCCTTATCTGAACGCATTTGCTCTGCGAGGTACGTCATTTCGGTACCTAGTTTGAGCATCTGATTCATGTATTTAGCCTCATCAAGCCAGACTGTCCATCTACCTTGTTCAGCTATCATGTCGAGTGCATCCGCGAACACTGCACGCTGGTTGATTAGTGTGCTGCGTATCTTGGGGTCACCCTTGGGCCATAGCAAGATGTTTCTATCCCACGGACGAATCTCGCTGATGTCCTCTACTCGCTTGAATCGCTTACTAGGGTCACGGTCCCTCAGCATTGCTGTGTAAGTGTCATCGTGGCGTTTAGTGCCGAAGAACAGATTGTTCTTTCTGCGTGGCATCAGCTTGCGTAGAAGTGTCGTTTTGCCTGCACCGGTTGGGGCTATGGCTGCCAGATGTTCTGACTGGTGCCAGACGAAACGGTGTTCAAACTCGCCGTAGTCTACTGATTCAATCATCAGCTCACCGACTTGTAACCCCTCCACAGCAGGTAAAGACCTGCCGCAAGCATGGCGAAACCTACGAGTTTGCTTGTGTTCATTATTCACCCCCAGCACTGTGACGAGCGGATGCGTTCAGGAAACCAGGAATGAGATTGTGGTTAGCGGCAATGCCGAGTACCAGGGGGAAACAAGCGACTACCAGCGGCCCGTATTTGCCAGGAGCAGCGAGCCTTTCCAGGAACACTCGCAGTCGCTTGTCTGTCTTTCCCAGCTCCACTACCTCATGAATGATGCGCTCACCGTGCTCATACACCAGTGCTGCGTCAGGTTCGAGGGCGGGCAGCAGCATTGCTCCACCAGCGAGAAACTGAATGGACTCAACTAGGGCTTTCTCCACATCGGGAGCTGCTGCCCAAGCTGTGCGTCGTGCTCGTGTCTTTGGTTGTTCGGTGCTGCGTCTACCCGCTGGGCGTCGAGGTTCTGCGTCGTCATCCGCTGCCGGGGGCGTACCGAATAGGTCGATGGGGGAAAGGATGCTCTCTGTGGGGAGTGTGTCAGTCATTCGTCATGACCACCGATTGTGCGCCAGTAACCATGTGTACGCTGTCGGGGCTCCGCATCGTGTTCTGCGTGTGTTTCTTCCTGTTGCTGTTCTGCCACGATTTCAACAGCGGCACCAGCGGCGAAAACTTAAAGAAAAATCTTGAAAAAATATGAAAAAATAAGGGGAAATAGGAGAAAGTTAGATAATCAAGAAAAGTGAGGAAAATCACTTAAATAAGTCAATTTGTAGGTCAATTTGAGACATTATAATGCGATAGGAGATGTACTCAAAGTGATGTTAATTTTGACGTGTCTACGGATGCCTATGTAGACATAAGGGCCCAAGAGCTCGTGGTAACCGACTCGAAACAGTCTCACGGGAAAGCCCACACACTAGACAGACTCCTCAACGTCTAGGGGTTAAAACTAGGGGTGTGTCACTCAAGATAAAAATATAATTGGAACAACAATCATCGGAGTACCACCGACTCCCAGACATAGAGCTGAGAACACGACACAATCCTATGTCGTCAAACTATAAGCGAAAATGCCGGACAACAAATCTGACAAACACTGGCCCACATGGATCACATGTGAATAACCCTATGTGAAAAAGAACACAAGGTCGGACAACAAAACTGACAAACACTGGCCCACACAGATCACATGGGAATAACCCTATGTGAAAATGCACGATCACGTGGGAACGATCCTCCGAGAAACATGAGGTCACGAAGGTCACTCGGTAACTCAACACTTGTCTGGCTGCCAAAACTAGATGGGTGGCTACTCTTGTGGCCGCCCAACACATTGGGACCATGGCATGCTGGGCGGCCAACTCCCTAGTCATCCAGACTACCAATCCCCTGGGCGGGCACACACCTGGCCACCTAGCACTCCAGACTGGGCGGCCACATCCCTAGCCGCCCAAACACCTAGGTGGCCAGACGCCTGGCCCCCCAACTAGGCAACAACCCTGGGTGGCCAAATACTTGGACGCCTAACTATGCAAGGCTTCCAACCCTAACAGCCATCGATCTGGCCATCCATTGTGGGGTTTGCCCAACAAAATCTCAACCAGAGGTTCGATTCCACGCCCCACTTCTCTCCTACAAGGGGAAAAACTTTGGGGAAACACTCCCCGCCACCCAAAGTACAAAATAAAAGGAATCTAACTACGAATCGCAGCTCGGATCGATTGGAATCTGCTACTTGAATGCCGAGCATAGTTTTTTCCCTAACGCGAAACAAACCCACTCTCGGCCTCGCCTTGGCACGAAACCATGGGGAAATTCTCTAAGAAGTGTTTGAGTCCATCCCCCACCTCTGAGGAAGGTTTCACGCGCTGAAAATCACCGGAGATGCTAAATCTCACGCTCATCGCCGTCCCCATGCACAAACTCATGCTCGTACCACCACGCAGCCTCGTCCCCATCCTCATTTTGCGTCGCCGCCGTCGCCCATCCGCCTTAGCCCTAAATGCCGCCATCAGTCGTTGGTGTGAACGACGTCACGAGAAAGGAAGAAAACACGCACGCAGAAAAGACCGTTGCGGGAAGTTGCTCTCTACGGGTTTAAACAATAATGGAAATAAAGGAACCGCTATGGGAAGTTACTCTCCGCGGTTAACAGGAATGAAAATAAAGGAACCGCTGTAGGAAGTTACTCTCCGCGAGTGTGGACGCACTTCTGATCTTCCGTTCGTTTTGTTTGTTTGTTGTTTTGTTGTGTTGTGTCGGGAATGGAGTTTTCCCAGGTTTATTAAGTGCGTGGGCGTGCCAGTCACCGAGGTGACGATTTATTCGGGCTCCGCGGAGCCCATGGTGCGCTCGGTTAATTCAGGGCATCACAGAGATGAATAAGAGAAATAACTCGACTTGTAGGCTGAAAATGGGTGTCAACAGATGACCCTTCTTGATGTCCGCTTTGCAAGGGAACGAGCAAAAGTGACACAGAGACAAAATGAAAAGGAGATAGACCGAAAGCGACAGTGACGTGACATAAAGATGAAGCAAAGATGAAGCGGGGAGAACTGATAAGCAGACATCAAGGTAAAAGACACTCGTCACAACCAACAAGCGACAGGAATTCTCCCGAAAACGTCGAACTAACCACCCAAAATGAATTGGCAAGGATAAGACTTGTTTGGAGAACTAACTAAGGGAGATGAAAAGGAAACATGACCAACCTCGTTAGGGACACAATCCACGGATAATGATGGGATCAGAAAGAACACAACTGAAAAGCTGAAAAAGGGAAGATGAAACTGAGATAAAAATCCAGACAGGAATCACGCTGGCCAACCAGACCAAGCGGACAGATCAGAGAAGTTGATCAAATTCGGAGTGGAATGAGAAATCTCTTATCCAAGAGAGCTCAGGTGCAATTAACCATTGTCAAGGAGAAACCTTGAAAGAATTTCGAGACATGAATGCTCAAAAAATGACATGATGCATGCTGGGCTAAAATAAATAAATCATCAAAATGAATACAAAGAAATTATAAAATAGAAAGTACTCAAGGATAATATTGCTAGACCGAGCCAAGACGGAGTCAAGAATATTCTTGCAACCACGGTGTGCGAGATAGAGTCCATCGTCCCCCACTCGACTCAACCGAGCGGCCTATCCAACGATTAACCATATGCTCCTAGATCATCATCATTTTTGTTAAAGAGGAACATCAGATCCCAGAACACACGGGCAACCAGCCGATCCTTGAGAGGTTATAGTAATGTAGATATCATATAGTAATGCAACAATGAGTAGGGATAGAGAGCCATACCTGACTTACCTGTGCAGGTGAAACGACATTTTATCTTTTGATTTTCTAATTTTTTTGTGGATTTTCATATAAGACAACCAACTTGAATAAACAAACATAAGCATAATGAAGATAACATAACGATCAACTAACCAATAGACAACACAACATAATATAATGATCAAATGAATGAAAAATAATGCCACACAGCATAACAAAGACAAACAAGGACATGTGCAATGGCATGATCAAACAACATGTATGCACGATGAATATGGTGGGATAAGACAACAACGTGGTGGGACAACACATGGTTGGGACAAGAATATGAGGGATGACCACATGGTTGGGACAACACACGAGATATAGAGGGACGACTAACAACATGTGCAAGACAACTATCAACACGCGGTGAGAGATTAAATAACATGCATGGGACAAAGATATGCATAAGACAACCACAGGTGGGATAATGCATGAGATATGACAGATATTCTCTTCAACCAACGCCCAAGATTAGACGAAGCAAAACTGCTAGGTTCATAATCGTGAGGCAATGTCCTCTCAGGGAGATATGATAAGATGAAGCGAGATAAACTGAGAAGGACATGAGCTTCAGAACAGGTCGAGAGAATAGATCGAAGAGATGAGAACAGACTAGAAAGATGTGAATAGGAGACAGAGCGAAAGATGGAGCAAGGAGCTTCAATCTGTAACCTGCAACCAGCACATTGAGCAAACAGATTACGTATCTGTCCTTTCATTAAAGTGCATACTTAGGCAATAATTAGAGAAGACATATGCTCAGACCAATAACATGAATGTATATGCGAATGCCTTAGAGTGTAGACAATGATGCACAGACTTGATGACTTGAATCCAAATGTGCATCGACCTCGGTCTATATATGTGCATCGACCTTGATGCATCATGTGCACAGACCTATATGTGCACAAACTTGAACATGTGCATAGACCTTGATTACTGAATGTGCATAGAGTCTAAAATGTGCATAAACCTGAATGTAGCATGTGCGTAGACCATACAAGGCATATTGAGAAATGTGTATCGACCTTGTAGACCATGCTACAAAACATGCATCAACCTTACCTTACACGAGGTACAATGTGCATCGACCTTACTTTTATGGAAGATGCAATGTGCATCGACCTTGCTATATGCAGAGATGCAATGTGCATCGACCTGTGTTACTACTTGCAGAAACACACATCAACCTTTGTTTTGACAAAGTAAAGATGCATTGACCTGAAGTGACGAAGGACTTATACATGCATCAACTTTTCAAACATAGTATGAAACTATGCACTGACCTTTCAGACCTAAGCCTAAAATGTGCATTAACCTATCACACTTCATGCAGAATGGTGCACTGACAAAATGAGAGGAAGATGTGAATGTGCATCGACCTTAGTGGTTTACATCCTGAATATGCATCGACCTTAGTGACTAAGCACCTATATGTGCATCAACCTTTGTTTTGACACATAGATAAAAATCTAGTTTGTTCAATATGAAGGCTCTTATGCATTTCAGTCCCAACATGATTCATAGACTGTCATTATCAAATCCAGTGTTCCAATAGAGGTGGTACCCCCTCTCACGTCAGCACCCTTCTCATAACTACACCTCCCTCAAAGAGTTGTGAGTGATCTTCAAAAAAATGTGTGCAAATTCCCCTAGGCGCAGCACCTCTTAATAATGTAGGCTTGGCATGGGGAGTACGCGAAATATAGGCTTCACAAGCACCACAAGTGCCACGCCTGGAGATGCACACTGACGGGACGGGCGTTAAGTGCAACCCAGATTTTCTGGTTGAGAGATCGTGGGTAGAGATTATCTACCGACGTGCACAGATATGAAGGGTAATGCCTAGTCAAAGATTTTACAAATCATTCGGTGCCTTTTTAAAATTTTTTCCTCTCCTTTTACATAAATGAAGGAAAGAACAGACAGAAAATAGCAACAAAATGGCAAGGGAGGAAAGGCTAGAAAATAAATACAAGTTGATCTCAGTCAACAGAGATCGGAGACAAGGATGGGGGAGTCGACTGCCTTTTGGAGGGCTCAGGAACCGAAGGATCCTCAACGTTTGGGGCTACATTTATGACCGGTGGCTGCACATGCTCGACCCCCTCAAGAGGCACTAGCTCGTATTATGTGGGAATGGCTGATCTAGAGGGGAGGGGTGAATATATCTGCCCCACTTTTTCTAGAAATAAAAGCAACCGCAGTGGAATAGAAACAACTACTTGAGAAGGCAAGGAGTACATACAAACGATGCAAGAGTATAGATAGATATCATGTCTAGACAAGCATCTAGCGAGGAGCAATCACACATGAAAATCATAGAGATAATGATTTTTAAGGTGGTTCAGACTTTCTCCAAAGTCCTACGTCCACCCCTCACTTAAACCAAGTGAGGCTTCCCTATATTTAAACCCCCCACCCTCTCTCTCTTCTCTCACGCCATCTCACTCTCTCTCCCGTTCTCTCTCGTTCTCTCGTTCCTTCGGCTCTGGCTGCAGATGGAGGCGACCGCGGGTGAGGTAGTGACGCCGGGAGGTTACTGAGATGCGTGGTGGAGCGAGAATCGGTGCGATTTTGGTGCGATCCCGAATGGTGGATTCAAAGCTAACGGTTCAGTTCGCGTGGTGATTTTCGACGCGGTTTAATCGCCTCGGTGCTCGGTTTCATCGGTGGAGATAGGGAGATGGATCACCACTTCATCCTCTATGTTTTTCCTGTAATTTTGCATAGAATGGTGCTCGATAGAGGGAGATCGGGCCAGTTTAGTGAAAATTGATATTTTTGGGGTTTGTAGGGTTCACCGAAAAATGACAACCATTCTCTATGTAGTTAGCGTCAAATTGACCACTGGGATGTCAAGATCCCAACCCCACCAGTTTCGTGTCGATTGGTCATCATTTGGGGCCAGTAGGAGTCTGGGAACCCAGTGACTCGTTTAGGGTCGATTCATTGGAATCACCCCAATTTCGCATTTTAATGTGTGCATGTGGTGTTTTTAGCCTCCAGGGGTTATTTCCCCTCGTGTGGCTTTGTTTCCCTTGCGCTTCGGCGTGAATGGGGCGTGGAATGGGCCGATTCGGCCGTTCCCCTATTTTGCTCACCGGATTTGTGTAACGGTCACTCCAGTGACCGTCACACTGTGTGACGGTCCCCCGATAGACTGCCACAACTGTGATCATTTTGCATTCTTCGAGGTTGGGGTCGTGTGATGGACTAGTACTGGACTGTCACATGACTACAACGCGCTGATGTTGGTGCGTTACGCTCTGGGTGTGATGGACCATAATGGGACCGTCACATTCCTGTGACGCGCCTGGCTTGGTGCATTACGTGCTGTGGTTTTCGAGGCCTGCTGCTGTGTCAGACCCTCGACGATCGTGCTTTCTCAAAGACTGTGTCAGTCGGTTCATTGTAACGGGCCTCTCCCTATGCGTTATAGTTAGGTAACAAATCTGTGTGGGTCTGTTACATTGTGTTTGACTGACGTTCGTCTGGCTATGGAGGTTGGTGTAACACGCCTACCCCCATGCGCCATGTGGCTGTGGCGGACTCAGCCTGGTTTGTTATATGCCTTTTGTCTGTGTTAGTGTTTTGGGTCTGTTGGCTTTAACACCCATGTTGTGGAGCATTAAGCTTGTGTAACGCGCCTATGGAGGTCCGTTACATGCCCTTTTACTTGAGTTCTGGTCCGTTGGCCATAACGCCCCTATCCTGGTGCGTTATGCTGATGTGACACATCGATCCTGGTGCGTCACATGGTCTGCATTGGATTTCAGGTCTGGTTGCCTTGACGCCCCTACCCTGGTGCGTCAGAGCAGTGTAACGCCCCTATGCTGGTGCGTTACAGTCCTGTTGTGGCCGTGATGGCCGTTGTCCTGTTCTGTGTGTCTGTTTGTCTTAGGTTTGTGTTTTAGGGTGGTGTTCGTGTGTCGGTGGTTTCTGGATCAGTCAGTTCAGGTGACTGGGTGTGGTCTTTTGCTTGACTGTGACAGTTCCCTAACGACTCAATCTAGAACTGCCAATGTCGTTGTCTCTGGTTTCTTTGCGGCTGTTCCTTGACTGTCGGGTTCACCTAGTGGCTGTGTGATGGTTCAACAACACTTTAAACCATCCAACTAATTCAAATAATAAATCTTGCTTGCAGACAAATAATATGATGTACGACCCATAAAAGATAGGTAGAGGCATGGAATACAATCATTTGTGTTGGTCTCTGATGTGTCGGAGCATTAGATCTAGCTTTAATCTTTAGGCATGGTTTGTGGCTTGATGTGTCAATGCATGGCCATGATGCTTCGACGTAGCTGCCTTTTCATAATTTAAACCTTGACTGATGCTTCAGTGCATCACCTTGATGCGTTGACGTTCTTACTGAAGAAGGTACACAGACTACCTTGATGTGTCGATGCATCGTGCTGATGTGTAGACCTCAGATATACTCTGGCAGTCTATCTTCTTGGTGTGTCAGGGCAAGAGACTTTCAATGTTATGCTAGGTGTCTATGCAGCATCCAGTTGCATCGATGCATCTGCTGGGTGCATCGACCTTTCTGTGTGACTTCATGTTGTGAACCGAGTGACCTTCATGTGAACTACCGAGGTATCTGCTGAATGCGTCGGTGCATAATTCTGAAGTTGCCTCGGTGATCTTGACTACGTCGAGGTATCTGCCAGATGCGTTGATGCATCTGTTCTATATCTGCTGACTACGTCGATGCACCATGCTGAAGTTACTTCACGGCATTGAGGTGTCTACCAGATGCGATGATGCCTCATCTCTGTCCTTGCCTTTTCTCTTCAACCGATCCATGCTCTTTAAGGTTCTTCTCTTGAGATGTTCTGACTTAGCTTTTCTGCAAGAATAAAAGTCAGTATCAATCCGTAAAATACATAGTATATTGACATCATCAAAACCTAGAATTCAACAAATAGCGCATGATCACCTAGGTTGTCTTCCTGTGAATCATCCTCATCGGACTCATCGGTGCTCTTAGAAACCTTGAGAGCCACTGACTTCTTCTTCTTGTGATCTTCCTCGTTCCTTCTCAGATTGAGCTCATATGTCATGAGCTATCATACCAGCTCATCTACTGTCATTATTGACAGATTCTTTGAATCTTCAATTACAATGGCCTTAGTATGCCACGTTGGTGTGAGAGACCTCAATATCTTCCTAACAAGCTCATTGTCAGAGTATTCTTTACCCAATGATTTCAAACAATTTGTTAGTTGGGTAAGTCTGGCATACATTTCAAAGATGGACTCGTCAGATTTCATTTCAACATTTCGTAATCAGAATTCAACAGATTGGCCTTGGTGGCCATTACCTTTGAGGTGCCTTCATAAATTAGCTCCAATCGATCACACATCTCCTTTGTTGATCTGCAGGTTGACACTCTCGAATACTTCGTCAGGTGTATTGTGCATTGCATGATGTTCATTGCACTCCAGTTAATCGTGGACTTTTTGATCTAGTCAATGGTCCAGGTGTCTTCTTCTTTAGGCAATTGAAAGGGACCTCGGCTCACTACCCGCCAAGTCTAGTGATCTTGCGCACAAAGAAAAACCTCCATTCTATTTTTCCAATAAGTATAATTCGTTCCATCAAAGAACGTCAGTCTGTTGATAGAATGACCCTCAGCTAGAAAGCTTCGTGGAGCATGTCCATCGAATCTCCCTTGGTCATTAGACCACATGGTTGGGAACCCACTCTGATATCAATTGATGAATGAGATGAACGGATCTAGAGGGAGGGGTGAATAGATCAGTTCTAAATTTTTTTGCCACAGAGGAAGAAAAGGAAGGAATGCCCGGATGCCACTTAAAAAAGAGAGGGACTCCACTACCAACTCTTTGGAAGGCACAGAGCCGGAAGCCAGATAGAAAGCAAGCACCTGTGAGTGGCAGAAGCAGGGGTCGAGCCACTGGCATCCTCCAAAGAGTGAAGGATGAGAAGCGGGTTGAAGAGCAAAAGAGGGAGAAACATCGCCACCCCCTCGAAGAGGTAAGAAGGGAGGCAGGGATTGAAAGGCAGGAGGAGCAATGACGTTGTGTCACCCCCCTGGAAAAGAGGAAGAAGGAGGAGTGGGTAAAGGTAAGGAAGGAGCAGGACGAGGCCGCTGTGCCAAACGCCCTAGCCCTCGAGCTCCCTTCTACTTCTACCTTCCTCCTAAGATAGTGGTGGTGGTGCAAAAGGCGGAAGATGCGCATTGCTATGCGCCATCCCTTCTTGCTCGCCGTCCACCCATCGCCATCCCTTCTTCCACATCGGAGTATCACGAATCCCTCGAAGGCCGTTAGGATCATCGTCTTCCAAGTCGCCCTCCATGTTTCACTAATACTCCCCCAAAATGAGAAACAGACGCTTCACAAGAAAGGATAAAAAGGAGAGACTGTAAGGGAAGCCTAAGCGGTGGAGAGAGGTGGAGACGCCCTTCGGGACCTTTTTATAGGCCGAAGGGGGGAGCCCCGCGATAATTGAATCTCCCCTCGAAAAAATACAAAAGGCACAAACCCTTCCCCAAAGAGCAGTTACTCCATTTTCCCGAAGCGACTACTCTCATAGGGATACATGAAAGGATAATTCAATCAAAGCATGGAAAGCAGAAACGTGAGAAGGCGCCAGTGCGACGTTGGCCACCTGGCCAGTCAACATCCAAGAGACCTACGAAACACACCAAATCTCCATCTTTTGGCAACCAGAGATACGATAGTCAAGTCAAGCTAAATGTGGTAAGGAATTGAGAACTAAGATTCTGGAAATCACTGCCATTGTATATAGGAAGAAAAAGTTTTTAAATGCCAACGTTCAAAAAAGAGAAAGAACTAGTGCATCCAGCTCATGCCCTCCTAGTCTATGAAGATAGGGGGACTTCCTTGAGGCTCAGCGTCTTGAGGCTCGACGAGCGAAAAATCCTCGACGCCAGGAGATCTGCCCCCGGCATCCTCAATGGTGACCGATCCGGGCACTGACCCTACCAATGTAGGGACTACCCCGATCGTGTGCCCCCGTGAGGTAGCCGGAGTTGGCGACTTCGCTGATGAAGTAGTAGCATCCCTGCTCCCCCCTTCACTCAATGTTGGAGAGGGAGAATCTGTGGCATCCTCATCCAAGTCATAACACTGCCCGGAAGGAAAATTGAGCTCATCAAGCACCTACTGCTAGGCCAAGGTGACCGCTCGATGGAAGCCTTGGGCCAACCCCTTTCGCAGCCCCTATCAGTAGCGTGGCTCATAATACGAGAAGGCGGCCTTCTGGAGGGCTACGTGGTAGCCCTCCAAGCTCCTATATCGATCGACCACCTCCGCCCCAGCTTGCTCTGCTCTCTCTTCGAGCTTGGCCACCCTCCACTCAGCCCCCAAGCAACTTCATCTTGGCCTCGGACAGCTACACCTCGGCCTTGTTGTCCCTCTGGTTTTGATGATGATGATTTGACAGTCTTGATGATGACAACTTGTTAGATTTGATCACAACAATAATCAGAAATCATATGCTGACAATAAAAGAAGAGATTTAGAGTTCTAAGTTAGAGACCATATTTTTCTCAAGGTCTCTCCCGATCGAGGTATTAGAAGATTCGGTGTTAAAGTCAAGCTTACACTGAGGTTTATTGGTGAATTCGAGGTATTAGAAAGAGTGGGCGAGGTGGCTTATCACATTGCCTTGCCTCCACAACTAGCAGAAGTGCACAATGTATTCCATATTTCTATGCTAAAGAAGTATGTGCATGATCCTTTCCACGTCATTGACCACAATGACTTAGTGATACGAAAGGACTTTACCTACGAGCAAAAGTCGATGAAGATCCTCGACCGAGAAGCCCGAGTTCTGAGGAACAAGACAATCCCTATGATAAAAATCCAATAGAATCGATGCTTAGAACAAGAAGCCACGTGAGAAACTGAGGAGTCAATGTGAAGAAGATTTTCGGAGCTATTCTAGACTGTAAGTACTCCGCACCCTCCATATCTCCGTATATGCAATTGCCGTATATGCAATTGAATTTGGGGACCAAATTCCTTAAGTGGGGGAGGGTGTAGTACCACAGATAAAAATGATAGAGAAATTGAACCTTGTCCCAAATAAATAATCCCACATGAAGGCCTTATGAAGAGAATTATATCTTATGAGGGACACTATATAAATATACCTACATTTAAGAGGCCTAACATCACTTAGATGCCAACACATAGATGACGTATAGGGGTTTTCCCCTTTTTCCACCCAAACGAAATACGCGCCCCTTACTAGGGTGCCATTTCCTCAAACAGAGCCCTCATGGAAGGGTGCTATTTCCTTTCAGGTGGGCCACCAACCAACCGATTATCAATATGCTTAGACCAACACGTCAAGGGGCTGGGGCCTTTCCCAAAACACAGGGAATGGGTGCCCCTTACCAAGGAGACATTTCCTCAAATAGAGCCCTCATGGAAGGGCAAAAATTAAAGGGCGCCCCTCTCTAGGGCACCAATTCCAATAGACAGAAAGGACATCCTTCCAGAGAGGTTTGAAACAAGAACAGGTTATGTTCGCTGCCATGTACCCTGGCCATTGATCCTTGCTATCTATCCCTATAAACAATTCCCTCCATCCAACCTAGATGACCCTTACTGTCATCCTGCTACTGTCATCCTGTCACTGAAGAGAAGGTTATCTATGGCTTTTCTCGTCTCCACCTGTAGAAGAGAGATCTCATTTCTTCTCTTCACGTGCAGGAGACGGGAAGGTATCTTCATCCTACGTACCACGTCCTGCTACTGGGAGCTTGGCTGCAGAGAACATGGAGGGTTAGGATTCTCATTCTATTCTACTATTATACCTCGTTAACCACACCAACAGGTAGGTGTTCTCAAGATCTGGCCTAACTAGTAATTAATATAGGGTAACATGCAGAGTAGTATTAGTATAATCCATCTATTATACATTTTACCGTATTAAAAATGGCGCCCAAGGGGCTGCCTTCTTTTAAATGGCGCCCAAGGGGCTGCCTTCATTTAAATGGCGCCCTGCACCTGGGCACCCTTTCTTGAAAGGCCACCATGTAGACAGTCACCATTCCCAATCCTGTAATTTGATTCCATTTCTGTAAATTGATAATCTCCATGTTTAAAAATCAATATCTATGAAATTAAACCCTAAAGTTTTTGCATGAGTATGATCTTGAAATCCCCCCCGCCCGGCTGCGAAAGCGTACGGATAGGCATTGGAATTTTGTTTTGCGGTCGTGTTCGGGCCCGTGTCCGGCTGCCTGCATGCGTGGGTGACCGTGAGCAAGGGGAAGGATAAAAGTTTTGCCCCTGCCGGTGCTCACACGAGGTGTCCACCTTCACCCCACCGCTGCCAGTCGCTCCACACACTGCCGTTAGGTTAACAGTACTGAGATTCCCGTTAAGCGTACACGTTACAAGTTCTATGCAGGCACCATACTGGCACGCAAGGTGAACCAGAGATGAGCCACCGAATCACATGTTCACCTACTGCCAATGGTCGTTTGTCACGTTCCTTGGACTACTGTTCGCCAACAATTTGCCTCTCAGCTGTTAATGTTGCGCCGCTTTTCAGCCTTTCAAGGTACACGCAAATATATCTCCCTGATTTCTACAGGACCATAGATACCGGTCACTCTACTTTTCCCTTGAAGGTGGGAGTAGAAATCAGAAACGCAGAGATGGGGAAGGGGGGGAACCCACCGTAGATGGTGGTGATTATTCTATTTGACGCCCGTCACGTGTGGAGGTGCGGACCGGCGACGTGAATCCCAAGAGAGGCCTGCCCCTCCCTGCCTGCGGCTGCGACTTTCCGGTAATAGCGGGGGTGCGGATAGGTCGCGGACGAGAGCAGAGAGAGCGAGGAGGAGACTGGGGAGGAGGGGGCCACCATTCATTGCACCGCTGGGACGTCAAAGGAGGAAGGATGAGATGAGCAGGTCCAGCGGAAGGTGACGACGCCAGACATAAATGAGGAGGACCCCTCGTTTCCTTCTTCTACCTCACAAGTCACAGCTGGTGGTGTTAGTTAACAAGGGCTGAATCCCGGGGGATGGGGCCTCAGAGGAAGATAAAAGGAAAGAGAGAGGGGGGATGGGGGAGAGTGGTGCCGGGGTGGATTTAGAAGAGGAGCGGGAAAATTTTAAATAGAGAACATGGGGGTTGGCGGTGGTGGTAGGGAGAGGAGGGTTTGGGTTGGTCGAGGGGGGTGGTCCTCTCTGCTCCGCTAAGCTGCTATGCTCTGCTCTTGTCCGGCCTGTTTCTTGGATTCGTGCAGTGTGTCCAAAGACCCCTCTTCTGGACTCCCAGGAGGATATGAGTCTTCCCTTGTCCGCTTCCGGACCAGGAGGAGTACTATGCAGATGGAATGGCGGGCGGTGGTTTTAACCCCTACGCTGAGACGCACTCGTCAGCTCTCTGTGTGTGTATGTTTTCAAGGACCCTTCGGCACGGGACGAGGCCAAAGCTGAGGACGACTTCCTTTTTCTTCACCCCGGCGGAAAAGGGGCGGGAGCCCATCTCATACTGCAGAGAGCGCAACTACCCTTTCACAGTACTAAGCTGCCCAGCGATCTGTACGTTTGAAGACATCTAACAAGGGCGGGAGGGGGAGGAGGACAGAGAATACCGGGGTGCGTGGGTGTTCGCGGATCCCGGTCTCGGTGGCAAACAGCAACCATCCCACATGGATTGCCATTAACTTTCTAGTTTCTTTGTTCAATGCAAATATGTCCCGAGTAAGGCGATGGTGGGGATGCAGACGGCCAGGTTTTTGATCCCTGCACGGTGCATCAGACATGTTAATGCCGTCCTGTCCACGGTCCGTCTACTAAAAACGGTAATACGATCTAACGGTACTATTAATATCAGATTACCGTGTGTTTTTGTTGACCTTGTCGTTTCCGTGTTTTCTATCTTTTGCTTCAGGAGCGAGCATGGCGTCGAGGCGGAGGACTCGCTCTCAACAGGGACAGTCGATAGAGGTTCAGGAGGTTCAGTAGGAGCAGGAGGAGCAGAGCAGAGTGCCACCAGCGGCCACTGGGGCAGCGGATACTGCGAGGATTCTAGGGTCGAGGATTTCTTCCGTGGCATGTACCAGCTTATGTCGCAGCAGTTCGGTAGAGAGGCTGGTGAGGGCTCGTCGACCATGGGTGGGCCAGGCCGAGCAGTGAGGGATTTCAAGTAGTTCCGTCCACCTTACTATAATGGCCAGCCATACCCTGATTTGGCTCAGAGATGGCTCGATGAGATGGAGCAGGTGTTTAGTTCCATGCGGTGTACTGCAGAGGACAAGGTGATGTTGGCCTACAACCAGTTGTAGGGCACGGCTCGAGAGTGGTGGGCTTTTGAGTGGAAAATGTCTTTTCAGTCTTGCCCCTTGAGCAGATCTTGTAGAGCAACTTTGTCAGTGCTTTCGAGTGTGCTTACTGCCCAGAGTATGTTGCCACGTAGAGGATGCGTCAGTTTTTGGAGCTAGTACAGGGTGACATGTCCGTGCTGCAGTACAGGTCCCGATTTGTTGAGCTAGGTCATTATGGACCTTATATCATGGAGCATGAGAGGGTGAAGACCGAGCAGTTCATCCAGGGCTTGAGGCAAGAGCTTGAGGCAGGAGTTGAGGCACCATTTGATCACGAATGCTACCCCTGATTTGGAGACGGCTTCTCGTTTAGCAGCGTCTTTGGAGCTGGATATGCAGAGGACGTGAGGACTGATTAGCCAGGGGCAGTCCTTGTCAGGGCGCAGCCAGCAGACGACTACCCAGTAGCAGAGCACGTTCCAACTTCCCTCGGGTAGTTTGGGAGCTTTGACTCCGATGGCTTCAGTGGTGGGTTCTGCATCTTTCAGCGTCACGATCAAGAGGTTCTTCAGGAAGGGTTTCCAGAAGAAGAAGAAGGAGGGCCAGGAGCGACGGTAGGCTTCTTCGAGCAGTGTTCAGCAGTCAGAACCTCTTCAGTGATAGGGGTCAGTCGGTGGTTCTCGTGCGTGTCCCCGTTATGGCGAGTCGCATCCAGGCAGACAGTGTACGGTGCTAGTGATCTATTTCAGATGTGATCAACCAGGACACATGGTGCGTGACTGTCTGCAGTGGCCGTGTCAGCCACCCCAGTTTTCTCAGTAGTAGCAGCAGTACCCACAACAGCAGTTTCAGCAGCAGGGGCAGTATCTGCCACTACCACGGTCAGCGAGTGTGGGTAGGCAGAGAGCTCAAGGCCAGATTTCCCACCTGACCAGGGCAGAGGTAGAGTCGTCGCAGCTTGTGGAAGGTACTATTATGATTTTGGGTTGCGCAGCGCGAGTTTTGTTTGATTCTGGTGCGTCGCACTCGTTTATTTCAGAGGATTTCATGTGAAGTGTTGAGGACCCGATCTCCCAGATGTCTTGTGATTTGATGGTGGAGTTACCATCTGGTGACTTCATTATCACTCCATTTTGCTTCGAGAAGGTTCCGATCTGGATCGAAGAGCGGAGTTTGCCAGGCAGGCTGTATGCGTTGCAGCTTCAGGACTATGATGTGATTTTGGGCATGGATTGGCTCGAGGCCCATGGAGCGGTGGTGGATGCTCCGACTGTGGTAGATCCCTGTCGAGTGCGGGAGACTTCCCACGACTCCACTGTGCGGACCAGACAACAGCGTAGCCCGCCCGCACCGAGAGTGCGGAGCCTACTGCACTCCAACCCGGAGATGGACCGCCGGCTCCAATGCATTGACGAGATCGAAGATAATGTCCACTACTTGGACGACATTCTACTCGCCGCCAAGACTCGCGGCCTCATAGACGATGACCTCGACTTCCACGCTCCATTTACCAGGGAGATTATGGAGGCTCACATCCCTCCAAAATTTCAACTACCGTCACTCACCCCCTACGACGTCACCACCGACCTGGCCGACCATATGCACAGTTTCGAATCCAATCTGGTGTTCCATCGAGCTTCAGATGCTGTGAAATGTCTGGCGTTCATCACCACCCTCCAGGAAAACGTTCGCACCTAGTTCGAGTCCCTATCCATTGGGACTATCACCTCCTTTCAACAACTGAAGAAGCTATTCAAGGAGAACTTTATCGATTGTCGAAAGATGGCCAAATCTATGGTGAGTCTGCTCGCCATCAGGCAAGGGCGAGAGGAGACTCTCTGGGACTACGCGTCCTATTTTCGAGCAGAGGCACTCCGTATCCCTCGCCTTGACATCAGCATTGCCGCCAGCGCCCTCGCTCAGGGGACTCGGGACTCCATCCTCCGACATTTGCTCGGAGTTGAGACCCCGACGACCCTAACAGACCTCCTCTCCCTAGCCCAGAAACACACCAGATGTGAGGAGAACACCGTGGCCCTAAGCCGTCCGGTCGGAACCGAGTGGTCTGACTGAGAAAGATCCGTCGAATCTCCCCGGGAGGAGCGGAATAAGCGGGAGCGACGAGATAGGGAGCGACACGACCACTCAGAAAGTAAGGAGAGGGGCGGTTACTGTCACTACACGCCCCTGATAGCTCTGCCTGACCAGATCCTCAATGAGATCCGTGAGGAGCCCTTCCTCCAATGGCCGTCGAAGATGAAGTCCGACCCAAGGACGCGAAGCTGGAGGAGATACTGCCACTTCCACCACGACCACGGCCACGATACCGCCGACTACATCCAACTCAAGGATGTCATCGAGGACCTCATCCAGCAAGGACTCCTCGATAAATTTGTCGATAAGACCGAGGAGAAGCGACAGCACGAGTGAACCCCTCCCAATGACAACCAACCCAACGGGAAAGAGATCATGTTGATCTCAGGGGGGCCGACTTCGGGAGGCGACAATTCTGGGAGATGCTGGCAGCACGCATCAGTAATTAACACTATGGGGCACGACGACAGTGGCCGATAGAAAGTTGCCACCTGGGAAGTACCCCGAGGATCTCATCGTCTCCTCGAATGAAGACCCAGAAGGTGTAGCCACTCCCCACTCAGGCGCTCTGGTGGCCTCGGCCACCAACAATCAATGTATCGTCCAGCGTATTCTTGTGAATAATGAAAGCGGCCCCGATGTTATTCCTTGCAACTACCATGGACTCATGGGTGTGGATTTATTGCGAATAGCGCCACTACGTATGCCCTTGTATAGATTCTCTGGCATAACCATCCTCCCAAAAGGACGTATCTCGTTGCCAATCACGTTCGGGACCGCACCACAAGGCGAGACCTTCCTAACAAATTTCAAAATAGGGCAAGGCAAACTGGGGTCGCCCCACCCGAGGAGGAGGCAAGGATGGATAACCCAAGTCTGAGCACGAGCACCCCAGCGGAAGACCAATAGGTCTCCCTTGTTGTGGAGAGATTCTGTGGGATGATGTGTCTCATGTCGTCTCTCCTTTGACTTAATTCTCTGAATTTAATCTCCTATTAAGTTTTAATGATTTGGCAACAATACATTTTGTCTTCACCTCTTGGATATTGGTAATAGTGATATTCTGAATCTATTTTTTATTATGGCAACACTATCAGTATTTTATAGCTTCATGTGCATGCATTTCATTCTAAGGTCGATGCATGATAAACTTTGTTTATAATAAGGTCGATGCATGATAGACTTTTTTTATAATAAGGTCGATGCATGATAGACTTTGTTTATAATAAGGTCGACGCATGTTTACGGTATTACGTATGAAGGTTGATGCATGATGTATAGTGAGGCAGAGGCAAGTCGGTGCGCATTTGTGCTCTATGACATCTTCTTTAGTCTAACTAAGGTTGATGTACATCGTGCCTTAGTCATTCTAAGGTCTACGCACATTTTGCATCTTGCATAATAAGGTCAGTGCACATTGTGCCTTGTGCAAAACAAGGTCGATGCACATTGTCCTTGGGCAAATAGAAGGTCGATGCATGTTTTTAAGTATGTGCACATGTTCATCAAGGTCGATGCACATGTATAGACCGATGTCTATGCACATGTTAGTGATGGCAAGTAAAGTCGATGAACATAGTCATTTGCACGCACTAAGGTCGGTGCACATTTTCATAATTACATTTAGAGTCTGAGCACATACAGCATCTAAAGTCTAAGCACATTTTTGTCTCTGCACATGCATTGCATAGGTCAGTGCACATCCAGAATTAATGCTCATTCTAGTCTGTGCATTTCTTACACTTGTCTGAATAAGTCTATGCACATTCAGCATTCAAGGTCTATGCATATGATGTAACTAGGTAAATGCACCTCTGGTTTTCACGTCACTAAGTCTAAGCATCATAATCCATGGTCTAAGGCTCTTCAGAACATCCATGAAATAAGTCTGAGCATATGAATTCTCTTATCATTTTCCAAGAATGAACTAAGAGCATAAGGTGTTTGATAAAATGCCTTTGTTTTGATTGGCAGGGACTTAAGTCACACATGGACCCAGAATCAAATGCATGAAAGGCAGCATGCTTCTCACTTAGCATGGTCACGTGGCTCGAAGCCTTTATCCTCAGACACATGATCCAAGTTACTGGCACGTGATCCAAGATAGGGATTCTATCTGGAGATCCTGACACGTGGATAGAACATCTTCATCTCCTGACACGTGCACTTCCAGCGGAGCTCTTCTTTCGAGATTCCCTGGGTGGGAATGTGTTTTCCACGCGTCCAATTCTTCACGAGTCTATAAATTGAGGAATGATCGCTATAAACTAAAGCATCAAGAAATCAAGAGAAAAAAAAGAGTGTAGAAGCAGCGTCTGAGAGCCAGTCAAGCTGAGGGAAGGATAGAAGCTGAGAGTCTTGGAGAATTTCAAGAGAGAGTGGTGCTGAGAAGAGAAACATAGTATTGTGGAGTTGGTCTGAGTGAAAAGGGAGAGTGAGTGTGATCCTTCTGTACTGACTTCTGGATCAAATCCAGAGTCAGGGTGCTCGATTGAAGAGCTACATTTTTCACTTCTATTCTTGTTCTTTTTGATTCTGTGTTTTTCATTTCTATATCTCTTGTAAGTTGTGTGTCAACGGCAAGGAAGTATTCCTTGGCAGCAAGCTGTGAGGCTCAGCAGAGCAAGCTGTGAGGCTCAGTGGTCTGTGATCAATTCTCTAAAGCTCTGGATCAATAGTGTGGTGGGATTCTATCCTCGAAGCTGTGGATCAGTGGACTCAAGCTGTGAGGCAGCAGTAAGCCTTACTCAATTGAGTAAGGGGTGGATGTAGATCTCTAGCTAGAGATCGAACCACCTAAAAATTATCTGTCTACTGTGTGATTGAATTGTGCTCCCGTGTGTTTACAACTTCATCCTGCTCATCGTTTAGATGAATGCTTATGAGCGTTTAAGGGAAAACATGTCTTCAACTGCTTAATTCAGTTATCTGATATTCATGCTTAAGTTGTTCATCCAGTAGGTATATCAAAAGGTGTGGTTGGAAGGATAGGTTACACCTATCTAGAATTCCACCTCTTGCGTGAGGCTAGCCTCAGCCTGCTACCGTATCTGGTTGCTTAACTAAGTGTTGATTGCAATTATCTACTATGCTTTGCTATTACTGAAATTCATTCATCTCTTACTTGCATTTGGGGATTCCTTTCTTACGGTCTGCCATTCTACATTAAGCATCTAAGTGTTAATGTTAATTTCCCTGTCTGCTTATTGATTACTCACTGGCGTGATATTATTCTGGAGTTTACAGCTTTCGATAGATTTATAGTAGTTTATGTTAATTTCGCATAGTCTTTAACTGCTGTAGATTTTTGTGGGGTAGATCTATTTCTAAGTACCGGTCCATGTCGGCCTCCCAATCGAGATAGACCTTCGGGTCCAAGGACCCGTCAAAAGTGGGAGGGTCAGCTCGGACGGTCCTAAGGACTCTATTGTCCTCCTCCTCTCTCTGCTGATGAAAGCCACGACGACGCCGACCATACCCCTCAAGAGCATTATCGGACCCATAGTCCTCAAGACCAAGGTCACGAAGTTGTGGTTCGATGGCCCGGTGAGGGGCGGGCTGAGGGGCACATGCCGGTTGGCCCTGAGCCGCAAGAGCGGGCTAGCCCTGGGCCATTGGAGCGTATTGGTCCTGGGCCGCCGCAGGAGGGGGTGCGGGTGGGCCATGGGCCGCCCCAAGCGGATCCTCGTGTGGCATTCTATCCAACCGTCCGACCAGACTTTGGACAGATCTGTCGAATGACTGCATGCGTTCCTCCATGGCCCAAAGGCAACTATCCATACGGTCAGAGAAGCTCCTAAAGCTCGCCTCGGACTGGTCCAATTAGGCCATGAGGGCCATCATCGTCTCATGCAAGGTGCGTGGGTCTCCAGGGGCGACATCCCGTGGGTCTGCCATGGACGCGAGGCGATGGTACTGATTACCTCCCCGGGTGGGCATGCAATGACACAGAGGGTGGAATGCACCGACTAATGCGAAATAAAGAACCTAGACTCAACCAATATCCAGTACGTGGCGGAGATTTTAATATGAAAATCCAACGCACGCAATACTGCTACCTTCCCAATAGGTGCAATCTATTTTTCCAGCAACACCTTTAATATACCGGATATAGGAATGCAACACCTAAGACAAGACTACCCTAGACTCAAACCATGCTCTGATACCAATTTAATGCGGGACAGAACGCAAATGGGCTAGGACCTATGACCAACTCCAAGTGCGGCCAACACTTGCACGTTAACAGTTAAGCCGGGCGGCAGACCACCGTGGCGTTCCTCCGGGTGGAGGCCTCTCTCAACAAGAAACTCTCTAGCCCAACGATCGTTCCTGCGAGGGAAGCGCGGGATCGCAGCGGTTAAAGAACCACTATCGCCTAGGGTGATCCAGTTCGGGCTCGGCGCTCGACTAAGGCTATGAGAACAGGTGCTCACAACTCTCAACCGCGGTGACTCGCAACTAGCTAGGGGTCGTATTCGCACAAGCACGGCATATATGAAAGCATACTAAATAAGCAAATGCTGAAAAAGGAACGTCGCACATACCTCCACGTACTAGTGCATGGGGAAAAAATCCCGGTCGAGTCCGACAACCCCGATACACGATAACAAAAGTGTTATTACAACCCACAGAATAATGCCCACTCCTCGTAGGGAGATAACATGCTACAAATGCTAAATTCGGGGCTGTACGAACACGGGCTGACGGGCAGGTCGAGCAGATGAGGCGGCGAGGCTTGGTTCCCGACCGGTCGGTTCTGCCCACTCTAGCCAGCCTGTGCATTAAACTTGCAGGAGGTGGTACGACTTGGTCAGGAGTCAGAATGGGGTGCCGTCTGCTGGAACATGCAGAGGACTGGATGAAGAACGACCCGTCCAAGCGGTGCGTCCGGATCTGCTCTTGTCTGGGCGAGACGATGTCTGCAAGGCGGCTCTGGTTATGCTCGTGCAGAACTGCACAGAAGAACAAGAAAAATAGGAAAATGGGGTTACGGTGTGGGAACGGAGCGCCGCTTGCCCTTGTACACCCTACTCCACATCTCCCACAACCACTACCAGCAAGCCCTTTCTCCCCTAGCCATTCCCTCCACTTCAAACCACCCCCACATTCATCAAGATCCTTCTTTGCTCTACTTAGTTCACGGGTAGCAGAAGAAGCTCAACTTGCAGAAACTGTCTCGGAGTCGTTCGGCATCAACCAAAGGTCCACCATATATCGACGGAAAGCTCGTCGAGAAAGCTTCGCAGCTGTGTGGTGACGCTAGCATCCGACATCCCTGCTACCCGGAGGACACGTTCTCCCCCGACTGCGCAAATCAGGACCAGCCGCTGACCTAAGATGACTTCCCGGAGCTCCCACGGTCGCATCCCACAACTTCTGAAGGCGCCGCTTGGCCGAGGACTTCTACAACCAGTTGGCATCCATCATCAAAAAGTGGTATCTAGTTCCACATCCGGAGGAGCATCTTCCAATTTTCTTCCCCCAGGTACGTAGAACAGGTCACTCCGGACCTGACCTGACCCCCCTCACTCAACGGGCTCTTCCTCGCCTCTCCGACATCGTCTGGTGCTCCCCTTGGTTGCTGCTCGAAGAAGACTCGTCCATGGTCATCCTTGACTTGCTCCCGCACGATTGGACTTCGGGAGTGGCTGTGGCGGCTACAACCAACTGCTGCTACACCCTAGGTTCAGCCTGAGCCAGAGCGTAGAAAGCCTGTTCCAGGAGCCACCCCGGCCGGTGGCGACGACAGGTCCATCCACGAAAATTCTCCAGCATTCCATGGTCTGTCAGTGACAATTCAGCACTAGTTTTGATGATTTTCGAGCTCGGGGGAGTGCACAATGGCGACTACAGCAACTCACTGTCCTGCAGTCCCAGACCTAGACAGAACTGGAGAAGTGCCCTTCCGGCACTGACTTAGATAATCTCCCCTCCCTGCCTGGCCGGTTTAGCACCCCTCCCTGTGCGGAGGTAGTTTTGATATAATCCTTAACTTTCCCTCCCCTAGTCCAATCCCCCTGTGTGGGGAGTAGTGCTTGTATAATTTGAACAGGGGAAGCTACATCAGCGTGGCGTGCGGGTGCACTCTCACGTCTCCCCGCTCGCCTTCGTCTCCAGTCAGGATCGGCATCTTCACGCGGATCAGGTGAGCTTCTGGCCCCCTCTCCTTGCTGGTTTAACTTTGCTTAGCTTAGTATTGTTTCAAAGTTGCACCATCGGCGGTGAGGAGAGTGCTCGTTCCAACTATCCATCAAATTGAGCGACCACCACGGAGAGAGAGTTGAGAGAGCAACCCTACAACCCACGCCCTCGGTGTGCCGGCTGCCCTTGAAATTGGGCATCCTTGGCCCATCGGGATTTCATCCCTAGCTAGCCATTCCCTTGGAACCTCAAGGACCTACCTCAGACCCTCATCCTCATCGTCAGTCCAGCTATTGACCCGAGTGTGCGCGACGCGGGTGAACCCGCTTGAGTGAGTCCGCCGTTCGATTTGTGCTTGCTTGCTTGGTCCAAGGAGTGGTGTCACATCAACTTAGTATCAGAGCAAGTTCTAGACTTGTCTCTACTAAGTCTTGTCCTAGGGCGCATTGCATTATAGGTCATCCGAGCATCCAAACCATGTACCTCACTAGGCACCCCGATGACTACTTCATTATCGGGCCGGAGTTACCCCGCTTCGATGGGTCCCGCAACCCTCACACATATAGCTTGACTGCTGGGCTTGCCCAGTGGATGAGTGACGGATGGCCTATGCCCAGAGAGGGTTTTACCGGTGTTTCAGTTTCTGGAATGTCTTGGCTTGACCTTGTGGTCTACCCGTTGACCCGTGGATGTTGTTCGATGTCCTATGAGGGTTAAGACCATATTGTTAGGTAGCTAGGAGTCTTCTTGCTTGTAGTAGGGTTCTCTTCCCTACTATTGAAATGTTATGGTCTGGTTCCGATCAACCCGGGGTCACCCAGTGGTTGACACATAGCCTTGTATGTCTCGACGGTTCTACCCAACTCAAGACCCCGGTTCTGGATGCCTCGGGGTGTTGTCCAACCTCGATCTGTGTGTCAGGCGTGCTGAGGATGTTCATTATCCCCTCAAGTCTTCGTCGGTCATTTCTCGCCGAATGTGTCGTTTCCTTCTGGCTTAGGAGTGGACCTATTGGCGGCTTGTCACGCTGCCTGTGACGATCTTGCCTTCGACTCGCTTGACTCAGGGATCATTGCACTGGTAGGTCTAGTTGCCTTGTCCTGAGTCTATCGGCAGTTGCTAGTGCTGCCATTGGTGCTTTGTAGTACAGGTGACAGTGCGTGATTGGGCTGTCCTTACCTCGGCACTTGTGTTTTGAGCCCTCTGTGTTTCGTGAGCCTCCCTTCTTGTTGCCCTGAGACTATGGTGGTCGACCCACCTCTGGAGTGGTGGAGGGGTGTTCCCGTGAAACGGTTCCTAAGCTAGTTCCTTGGGCTCCTGGCTCAGTGTGTCGCCTTCAACCGTAGCGTCCTACAGGGGGAGAATACTAGCTAGAGGTCTGGCTCTAGGCAGGAGCCAGTGTGTGCACACGTGGTCAGGGGCTAGGACCTGACTTCGACGGGCGTTCCCCTGGCTAGTACTTGTATTTTGGTCTCTGTTTTTAGTTGGACAGTGCGTACGTGAGACTCCGCCCTAGCGTGGTGTGGTTGCCTCGGTACGTGTGGCGCAGCATGAGTCGTCAGTGGACGCAGCTGGCTATGCTTTTGGAGGTGCTCTTGTCACGTGACACCTGACTCTCAGCGTTTCTCAAGCTTCGTGACCCGCCTGCGTTAGCCTAACGGTGGCATTACCCGAGGTCTATGTTGTGTCTATGGCATGACGTTCAGGTCGTGAGTGGTCACGTCTGGAAATGCGAGCATGGCATTCGGGCCGTGTGTGCCTTCTAGTCCGCGTCTGTCTGGCTAGGTCTTTTCTAGACTTTCGGTCCGGTCTCGTAGGCCTTATTTGTGGCCTCATGTTTGTCGATAGATCGGTAGTCCCTGACCTTCTGAGTTAGGACCGGCCCTTCTGTCGTTTCTAGGAGTAGCTTTGGGTGCCGAGGTTATTTCAGCAGCTGCTAGTGTGGCACGGGTCTTTCCCCTCGCCTTTACCTGCTCCCTACTCCTGCTTCCTCTTCTTCACAGCTTTGTAGTGTAGTGCTCCCGCTTTACTACACCTGCTGTTTCTGGTTGTTGCTTGTTACTGCGTGTTTTTTAGTGGAGATCCGCATGACCCCTATTGAGCCAGTGACCGAGGCTCACCCATGCTTTTCAGGTGGGGTGACGCTGTTCGCTCAGCTTCCGTGTGGTTCTTGGTGCGCGTTCGGTAGTGGCCAGCTGGTACCTCCGTCGGGCTTCCCCCGACTCTCTGGTACGTCTTTCTTTTCTGTCGACTATACGGAGTGTGGGGTGGACGTAGATCTCGGGTTTGAGATCGAACCACCTTAAAAATCCCTGTCTACTGTGCGATTGTCTTGTGGTTTGCATTGTCTATCTCTTCTGATCATCACTCGGTAGATGTTTGTTTAGGACCGTGTATGAGCAAATCAGCCAGATCTGTTATAGTTTGGTTGTGATTTAGTGTTCTTCGACTGTCCTACATTAGTTTATTTTTATTCTGCATTTGATTTTGCTGTAGTTCAAGTTTTAGAGGGTGATCGATCCATTCACCCCCCTCTAGATCATATACAGACACATTATCTGTAGAGATCTGATTTCTGAGCATCCACTTTAATCTCTATCACTATCGACCTGAGGTAGTTCCTCTAGCCCGACGTTGGCTCTCATACATGTCGGGGGCCATGCACGCCTACGAGCTACAGGTCGTGGGGCGAGAGATCTGGGACTATCCAGCCTCCTTGGTATATATGTTATGTTTATGCATTTGCCCTATTTTCTATTTATGATTATGACAATGTTATAATATGTGTGGAATGCAGGTTGTGTGGAGGCCTTACCAGGGCATGGGAGATGAGGACCAGCCTTGGGTCACAGCAGGTCGACACTTGTTTGGGTGGGAGATTTGGCTCCGTTGCTTGAATAAGATCAAGCCCCTACGCCTCAGGCTGGTGATGAGGACCCTCGGCCTACACCAGGAGTAGGTCGAGGTGGAAGAGCCGCATAAGGTCAGGTGGAAGACCCGGGGGCGTGCTGTGATGACAGACTTGTGGCTGCGCTTTCCAGAGCAGTATGTCGATTGGTAGAGGGGTAGTACCCCGGTCGTCTCCTAGGCAACAGACAACACGGTGTACCTCTGGGCCTACTGGAGGACGTACGCCAGTCGGCCTCATATGAGGCCTCGAGGGGTATCTATGAATGCATGCTTTGATGTCTATATTGATGTGGCACAGCCAAGTATGCCACAGGATAATATGATGCCCCTAGGACCTATATTTGCAAGCACACAAAGCGTAGTAGCGGACTCGATATATCGGGACACTCACGCGGTGCGCACTCTCTCCCGAAGGTGATCCGGGATGATCGTGAGGGTCTGGAGTGGGACCTCACTATTCTGAGGACTTATCTAAGCTTAGGCTGACACCCTAAGGGGGTTGGGACTCCCATGATCGTGGGCGGTCAGCACACCGTGGGCGTGGGTTAAAGGTGGCACTCGCAGCTCACTCCATGGTGGGATGCACAAATGAGTGGAATGGGGATCGATCACTCACTCACCATCCGACGGGCAGCAAAAATGATACTAGCTAAGCAAAGTGATTAACCAGTAGAGGGGAACCGAGCACTCACCTAATTAGTTTGAAGAAGCCAACCCCAGTCAGAGACATGGGCGAGCAGGGAAGTGTGGAAATGCAACCAGCACGCTGCGTCATTGCCACTTGACTTGAAACTCGCTGTTGCACCACTACACCTCACACATGAGGGTTGACTCAGGGGTGGGGAATTGAATATTACAACCAATATTTACCTCCACGTAGGGCGGGGCTTTCAGCTGGCTAGGCACAGGGTGGGGAAATGTGTAGGAAGCCAGTTCTACCCGAACTGGACTCGCAGGACAGCAAGCCGATGTCGGGGAAGCCACGGACTCCTCTGGGCATTACAGGATGCGGGGCCAATGCCGAACTGTCCAGGGGTGGGGTACGTCTTGCTGACGTTCTCGAAGCTAATCACGGTTGCATCACGTCCGGCAGTGTAGTGAGGTGTCAAGTTATCGGTACCCTGAGCTCTTGGTCGTTACAGTTGGTATCCGAGCGGCGTTAGGGAATCGTGTAAAGAATTGAAATTACCCATGATTGTCCAGAACAAGTCCAGTCTTGTCATCTGTTGCAAGCTTAGGATGTTTTCCGTAATTATTAATGTGTTTTCCATTGTCGTATGTTTTAGATGCCGCCTCGTAAAAGAAGAGCTCATGTTCCCTTGGAAGAGAGTGGCAGCATTCCTCCTCCTGTCGTGCCTGCTCCTCCCCCGATTGTGCTAGTCCCTGCTCCTGTCGTGCCTGTTCCAGCTCCGCAAGATGACTTACCCGGTGGCCGTAGCAAAGCACTCATGGAATTTCTGTTATTCCACCCACCGACCTATGAAGGTCAGTAAGATCCAGATGCTGCCAGGATTTAGATCGAGGTGGCTGAGCCTGTGTTCCGGTCGATGGAATGCGCAGAGGATGAAAAGGTCATGCTCGCTACTTTTCAACTTCAGGGTGTAGCATTGATGTGGTGGAGTTCGGAGTGGGAAGTCACCTTCCATTCCTGCCCACTTTGTTAGATCACTTAGGCAGATTTCGTGACTACCTTTGAGCGCACGTATAGTCCAGCCTGTCTTCACATGGATAAGATGCAGCAATTTTTAGATCTGATTCAGGGTGAGATGACTGTGTTGCAGTATCAGAACAAGTTCATTGAGTTGGGTCAGTATGCGCTGCATATTATTGTTGATGAAACCTTAAAGACCAAGCAATTTCTCCATGGTTTGCGAGTCGAATTGAGAGTGTTGCTGCTCATTACCCGTGTCAATGTCATGGATGATGCATATCAAGCAGTAGTCGCGACTGAGCTTGATTTGGCTAGGTCTGCAGGGTTTTCTCAATCCAGTATTGCTCAGTCAGTTGTGCCATTCCAATAGTCCTTTCAGCCGTCAGCACCTGGCATTTCGTCTATCGTGGCTACTTCTGGTGGTGTCTCAAGGCGGTTGTTTAGAAAGTCTAAGAAGTGATTTAATCATCAAGCATCTGCAGGTTTTGTGCAGCAGCAATTGGCATCTCCTGATTTTGTTCAGCAGTCTGTTTCTCCTTTTTAGCAGCGCCGAGAGTTTTCCGTGAGTCAGCTGAGACCGTGTCCGAGGTATGGTGGCAGCCATCCCGGTGTACCATGTTCCGTACCAGTGGTTTGCTATCGCTATGATCAGTCAGGTCACGTTGTTCGAGATTACCCGATGAAGTCTATGCCGGTGCAGTTCTCGCAGGTTACCCAGCCACAGCAGTCTCAATTTCATCTTCCTGCACCACCTCTGCCTCAGCCATCGCATTTGCAAGTTCCAGCTTCTTCCCAGCAATCTTCTGCAGCCTCTAGCCGGAAGCCGAGGAGCCAGATTGCTCACATCACTCATGCAGAAGCCATTGCGTCTAACCTCGTAGAAGGTGTGATTTTAATTTTTGGCCGTTCGGCCCGCATTCTATTCAATTCAGGTGCTACACATTCATTTGTTTCTGAGGATTTCTTTGCTCATCTTGAGGAGCCGGTAACCAAGTCACCCAGTGAATTGCTCATTGAGTTACCATCCGGAGATTTCATGTCCACTCCATTTTGCCTGGAAGATTCTCCTGTTATCATCGCATGTGCACAGACTCTAGATGGCATGTGCACAGACCTTGGCTGCGTGTGCACAGACCTTGACTTTGTGCAAGTGAGAGGTGTACCGACCTACATGCTGTTCAACAGAATGTGCACTGACTTAGCCCTAGTGTGTGTACAGACCTTGGTGTCCAAAACACCATATGTGCATCAATTGCTATAGTGTATGCACAGACCTTATAATGCGTCATCTATAAACATGCACTGACCTTAGTTGTGCGTAAACAGACTATTCACTGACTTTGGTATGCATTCTACAGAAATGTGCACCGACCCTGAGAAGTAAATTGGAAATGTGCACCGACCTTATTTTGCCTAGGGCAAATCTTGCACCAACCGTGTAAATGCATAGGTGCAACTAGCACCGACTGTCATGCGCAAGGTGCAAATAGCACCGACCCTATAATGCGTGAAGACCAAAGCTAGCATCTACCTTGAACAGTAACATGCATAGACCTTAAATGTATTAGGCTAAACTAGCACCGACTGTAACTAGTGTGCTACAGGAAATAGCATCTGCTATGTGTGCATGTGCATAGAGTAAAACGTGCACCTACCTAGAGCTAGCATCGACCTTAGTTGATGCAAGCCACCACTAATATGCACTGACTTAATATGAACATGCACAGACCTGAATAGAGTGTGCACTGACTTTGCCACCATGAAGTGTTGAATGTGCTCCAACGTTAGATGAGCAGGATGGCCTATATGCACCAACCTTATCATGCAAGGGACAAAGCATGCACCGATTTCATCATGATGCAAAAACCTGCACAGACTTGGTTACGCACACAGGCAAAATGTGCACCGACCTAGTTATGCATGAGCTACAACTAGCATCGACTTTGACCATGAACAGACTGAACACTTAGGTAAAATAGCATGGACACAGACTGTTCGATGAAATGACATACACACGGTAATGACATGCACACATTCTTTATGCAGATGCATTGACTTTATGTGCATAGTATTGACTTTATGTTGACTTTTGGTTGACCTGTGATGCGTTGACTTATATGAACAATTGTGCGAGACTTTATAAAATGCTTATACAGAAACATCCACAACCATGCATAGATATGTACGAATATGCATAGACACCACACACAAATGAAGATGCACATGTACAGCAGTTCATTCCATTTAATTCATCTGCACACAACAAACACTGTATGTAACAAGACACATACTGTATGCAATAAACACATGTGGAATCATACAAACACATATAACATCATACATATGAGTCATAGTGTTTGTCATCATCAAAACATAACATCCAACAATCTCCCCCTTTTTTATGATGGCGACACTATGAGTCATGAAAACCAGACACTGAAGCTATGACAATATGCAATCGCCAACCTGTAAATAAGTAAAACTATGCTGACACAAATATGTACCAATCATCAATGCAAACTCTCCCCCAATGCAATCTATGACCTATTCACATCTCAACTCTCATACCTACAAGACATATATGACTCAATCAAACTCTCCCCCTTTGACGTCATCAAAAAGAGAAAAAGAGTAGGAATCCAAGTGGTGAAAGCGAGTAGGAAACATGATGTAGATACAAAATGGTTCCAAGAAAAATAAAAGAGACTCTAACTCCCCCTATGAAGCATGCTGATAATGAAGAGAATGTCAAAGAACCACATGCTCCCCGATTAGAGGAGCAGCTGGCAGGCGTAGTTGCTCGAGCGGAGGAGGCTGAGCGGGATCTTGTCGCACTGGTAAGCCTTTAAACTTAAGTTCAATTACGCCCTTATTTATTCGTGAAAGCTTATCGCTTTCTTTTACGCCCTTGTTTAGACTGAGGAGCTCCAGGATGCGCTCGCCTATGTGGCGAGACAGCACCGCGACCGCAGCGCGCTAGTGAGTTTTATTTTGAATAATATTCATGATATTCTTCAATTTTTGCAAAGATTAATGATAATGTAATGTGATGCAGGCAGCAGAGATGATGGAGGCGAAGAGGCAGTTAGCAGTGGCGCGCTCAGAGATCACTTCCCGCGATGAGCGGATAGTCGAGCTGGAGCGGGCACTGGGCCAGCAGGAGACAGAGCGTGACCTCGTGGCACAGGTAAGTCAACAGCATTAATTTCAATTAAGTTTATGATGAAATGAAACTCAAAACTGATAGTTGACTTTAATGAATGCAGGAGGCCGAGCTACAAGACGCGAGCACCCGGGCCGCCTTGGCTACGGCCGAGCTCGCCATTCGTGACCAGCGGGTCACGGAGCTAGAGGAGGAGGTGGCCCGCCTCACCGCCACAGTGGGCTAGCGCGAGGAGCTGCCTCGGGATGCCCAGGACCTCCGCATCCACCTCAAGATCGAGCGGAGAGAGCTTGCCCAGGATCACGTGGAGCGTGACTGGGAGAGGACGGAGCGGGATGGTGAGTGGACGGAGCGGGACCAGGAGAGAGCTGAGCTCGTGGCCGTCCGGATGGAGCTCATCGTAGTCCAGGAGCGACTGCGGGCTACAGAGGAGCGACTGCAGCGGGGACGCGAGAGAGTCCGAGCGGCGGGTCACTTGAGCGCCTTCGCCAGCACGACATATGTATCGGGCTCCTCATCCTACCAGCACGCAGAGGAGGAGGTTCAGAGCTCAGCTCCGAGCACAGCACGGGGGTCGATGCCCCCACCACGGGCTCGCCGTAGGGACGGTAGGGGAGGAGAGAGAGAGAGGCCGAGAGAGGAGGGTGGAGGCAAGAGTTAGAGAGAGGGGGCTTGTACTCCTCCACCCTCCACACACTTGTACTCATTTTGACAGATATATATGTATATGGAACATTTTGTTTACCTGAGTTGTTGAGCACTGAGCACTTATAGTTTGTGTACCTATATGTTTGTCCTTGCTCTCTTCCTATTTCTTTTCTTTCTTTCTTCTTTTTCCCTGCAGTTGTCACTTGAACAAACAGATTAATTCATCCGTTCAGCTTGGCCCCTTGCCCGATTAGCAAGGGGTTTGTCATTCTTCCTTGACCTTCATGGTGGGTCAAGGGGCCAAGCCCTAATAAAGGCAAAATGACATAAAGAATGCAATCATGCAAGCACGTAAAGATGATAACTGAATTTAAATAGCATGCCCACACAAATGCAACCACGCATATGAAGAAACACCTATTTTTTTTATCTTTTCTTTCTTTATTATATTTGTTTTTGATTTTCTGGAAAATGATGCCTTTTAGAGTGGCGTGAATTAAAAATCATTTTTTTAAAATTTTAGTTTATATATATATATTTTGTGATTTTTTAAAAAATGACGCCCTATAGAATGGCGTTAATTAAAAAATATTTTTTTAAAATTTTAAAACAATGATTGAGAATCAGGCGTGAATTATGAAAATGACATTGCTATCAATGTGGGGGACTTGGTCATTTTGCTAGCCATTGCCCTAACCGGGGTCTTTCTTGTCTTGTCATCGAGGAGCAGGTTGAGCCACCACCTCACGAATCGGTAGGAGAAGAGAATATCAAGTACACCCCAGAGCAATCATTGATTAATCAGTTTGAGGGGACCACCACCCTGGAAGATGGATCTCCTCAATCACCCTTCTTTGTCGAGGTTGTAATACCCCATAGCATAGTCCACCCACCATTTCCTACATCATCGGATTGGCGTCGGAATGGCCTCTGCAACACCATGGCTTTAATTAGAGGCTAGCCATATGTCATTCTCCTTGATTCTAACAGTGCGGTCAACCTTGTCTCCACTGACTGCATTGCCCACGCTGGGCTTCCGACTTTGCCCCACCCCTAGCCTTACGATGTCAGTTGGGTCGATGATACGTCCCGATCCATCGACATAATTTGTCCGATTCCCCTCTAGTTTAGTGGCTACGATGAGACTATCTGGTGTGATGTCCTCCCCATGGACAACCATGGGATTCTCCTTGGCCGACCATGGATGTATGATGTGGACATTTGGTACTTTGGTCGTGCCAACCTCTACACTTTTCTACATAAAGGAGAGACCATTGTCATCCAAGCCCTCCCTCCTCCCGCCTCGGCTATCATTCAACAGGAAGCAAGTCAACAACACTCGTTATCCCCTCTTCTGAAAATGTCCAAGCTTATCCCAACACCCCTCCAACCGAGTCATGGTTCCCCAAAAGTTATTGAGACTGTCATTCCTACCCCCCTTGACAAGTCCAAGTTTAGGCCAGCACCCATGAGCACTAAGCATCCTAGGCGGCAAGAGCGATTGCACAAACTCAAAAAAGGGTCGCCAGTGGTTGTTCGGGCGGAGAGACTTCCATCCCGGATCCCTCCACGGGTAGATGTCGAGGGGATAGGACCTTTCCGGATTTTGAGGAGAGTAGGCTCCGATGCCTATGTGGTAGAGATTCCTCGGGCATATGAGTTGGGACCCGTATTCAATCGGGTTGACTTAGTACCATATGAGGAAATGGCAGCAATAGCCTGTGAGCATCTCGAGCCTAACCATTCCTTGGAGCAAGGCCTCCCCCATGAGAGAACCAAACATTCCCGAGAGTGGCGCAGGCACAAGGGACTCACACTGAGCAAGCAAGCATCAAGGATTCGGCACCGTTCACACTTGACCCGTCTTAAGGCTACGCTACTGGGCACGAGATTGTTGGTCCATGCCGGAGAGCCAGCAACCTCAGCGAGGAGTGCAGTGATCCATTCGACGGAGTCGAGTTCTTTCCCAGCCCAGGGGAATTGATGAGGGCATCACGCCAGAGAAGACCCCCTGCGGGACTTTGCGCGACACCAAGGAGCTTTTGCACATTCTCTTGCATATTTAGTAGTGGGTGAGTCTATTTTTATCCCATTTTGCGTCATGTAAAACATAATAGGCCAGCTAAATAAAGCCCAAAGGGCCAATCTAACTTTTGCTTCGATTCTAGGTCATAGGTTGTTTATTGTCACCTCCAGGAAAAGGAGGGAATTTTTTTATTTAGTAGGGATAGTTTGTGATGGGGACATCAGTGACCCTCCACGGCCCGGCTTCGACGTCGGCCCATCGAGATGGAATTCAACCATGGTTCTAATATTTATTTCTTCTTAGCATGATGTATTCCTCGTTTACACTATCTCTCCTCTCCACTCCCAACTCATCAAGCAAACTTGTATTCATTCTTTAATTCTATGACATTGGAATATGGGCATTCTTTCTTTTGCCTCGATGTCTAGAACTAAACGCTAACCTGGAATATTTCCTTAACAAAGGGAGCTATCCTCTTCCCCCACCCCCCTCAACTTTACCCCACAAGAATTAAGAAATTGGGGAACCCAAACATTCTAATCATTATTATGTTAAGATGGTTACTTCCATTTTAAACATTGAAATGGACCATAACTTTGGCAGTAACTTCTAGTAGTGTTGTGCTGTGCCATAAATGCATAGGCAGGGGTACATCTCGTCGGGAAACCCATTTGCCCCCATTCCTCTGTTTTTAAGTCTGTAATTGCTGCAGGGGAGTTAAACCAAACGCCTCATGCAGCCCCCACGATCTATAGCGGGAGCTAGACGAGTACGTCTGTGTTTCGAAGGGCAATGTTCTTTTGGGAAAGGCGAATGATGAAGCACTCTCAAAAGGGTTCACTGGACTACATCCAAGGAGAGGATAATCGCTAGTACAAATAAGGATCAAACAATCTGCAAAGCAAAACGTGAGAGGCAATCGGAGTTTAAAGAGACTGGATAGGGATGGGACAACGCCATCAATGGCCGGTACAAACTACAAAAGTTTCCTTCCAACTTGTAATCAAAGGGCTGGAAGCCTTCTTGGATGATTGTTACACTGATGCATGGAACAGTCAGTAGGGTCGTCCTCTATCACCTTCGTTCTGACAGGTTACATAACCAGAAGAACTCCCAGCCCTCATCGCCTGTTAAAAAGCAATCCCAACTAGAGTTACAGTTCTGATAGGAGCCAGAATAAATAATCACTATAGCAGTTGCCGGAACAGGTCTCTGAATTGGCCGGTAGATGCATACCCCATGGAAATCATAGGTTGGATTTGAATCCTAAACGTGCCTGCAGTAGAAAGGAACATGAACAACCAACACCGTTTTGCTTGGATGATTCTTCGCAAGTTACTTTTGACCCCAGCGAAATCCACCAGCTCTAGTAATCTCTGCAAATGGAGGATGCAGAACATGGGCTGATAGAATCCTCTCTACAAGAGTAACCCGAGCCCCCAATCCAAACAAGGACGTGCCAGAGCCCACTCATTTGAGATGATAAACGCACTGTAGTGAACGAGCAGAAGACGGCAGAGCCGCTCATCTTCAATTCTCTTCACCACGTTGATTGTAGCCCTCTTCATTGCAATTCAACAGATTCCATGTGATTGAATGCGATTTTATGTGCCTGATATTTGAGTATTCTCCTCTCCGCAGTGATATGCAAATTTTTAACCTTCACATGATGTTCTTTTAGCATCACCTGGACATTTGGTTACACATGGTCCAAGAAAATGCCTCACAGCCATCTTTAGGGTTTCACTATTCTCAATCAGCGAAATGGAGATCTCTGGTGGGACAAGGCTCCTCCCATCGACGATGCTGAAACAAATAAACTCGAGAGGGCCCTTGTGACAACATGGCATGCGTTCCAACGACCGTGGATGCCACTTCATGAGACATACTTCTACTGCAACAATTGCAAGATCAAACAAAAAACAAAGAATAAGTTTTGTAAGAGATAAACATGAAAGACAAATAGACATGCATGCCAAAGACATCTTGGAATGCAGGGTGAAATTTTTCGCGCTTGATCATTGGATTGAGAATAAAGTCAACAAAGGCAAGCAATATTCTCTAACAATAGGATAAAAGGTAGTCACTACAATTTGTCTGCTTGGCCTAGACAAGGTAGAAGCGCCAAAACTGTTGACAAAAAAATCAAACAAATTTGCAATTTATGCTAGAATTACATAATGTTCCGGCTCACATGAGAGAGCGCGAATTAAATCAAGTCTTAAGTAAATATTCTCAAAGACAAAAAAAAACATGTACAGAGAGAAGCATACCAAAGTCATCGGATTGAGTTGATAGGTTCTTCATCAATTTTTCCTACAGCTTCAAGGATTGATGAATATGTGATGCGATCATATTCAAACCCATTGTCACCCATCTCCTTCATTAGCTTAGCAGCCTCCTCAAACATACCAGCATGACTGAGAGAACCAAGGACGGTGTTGTAAGAGACAGAATCTGGTTTAACATCAGAATACCTCATTCTCGAAAGCATCTCCATTGCATGCCTAGGACCACAAGCCTTTGCCAAGCCATTCAGAATGATATTATAAGAATTTAAATCGGGAACACAGCCCTGCTCCTGCATTGTGCGGAGTAAGGAATGAGCTTCATCTATCATTCCTGCCCTTACCATCCCTGACATGAGGGCGTTATATGCATACACATCAGGAGTGCATCCAAGTTTCTTCATCTCATTGAAAAGAGCCACTGCATCATCAAGCCGCCCAAGCTTCCCAAAATGCTTGATCATCACAGCATAGACCCGAGAACTCGATGTACCGCAATTCTCTCTGAGTTCCTGAAACAGCTCGGCCGCAGCTTCATGGCGGTTTGCTTTCCCAAGAGCATTTATCAAACTGCAATATGCCGCTGGGCATGGCGGGAAACCCTTTTCATCCATCTCCTCAAGCAGCATCAATGCTTTCTCCAACCTCTTTGTCTTGCAGAGCCCATCAATGAGGATCGAATAAGTGAAGGCACTGGGGGTAATACCCTTCTCCTTCATTCTCTCAAACCAGTGAGCAGCCTCAGAGGCGTGGGATTTTGATTCGAAGAGGGACTTAATCACAGTATTATATGTCACCACGGTTGGTGCACACTGCAAAGATTCCATTGCCCCGAACAGGTGAAGGGCACCGTCTAGCCGGCCAGCCTTGCATAGAATGTTGATCAGATTATTGACAAGAACAGTGTCTGGCTTGCAACCCCCTTGACGCATATCCACAAAAAATTTATAAGCGTCGTCGACCCTTCCAGCTTTCCCAAGGCCCTTGATCAATTCCGTATAGGTGAAAACATTCGGAACGCAGCATTTCTCCCTCATCTCATGGAACAAAGCCAGCGCCTTGTCGATCTTCTCCAACTTGAAGAACATGCCCATTAAGGTGGTGTAGATCTTCGGGGTCGGCTGCATCCGGTTCTCCTTCATCTCCTCGAACAATCTCAGTGCGGAATCTCCGCGACCCAGCTTGCAGAAGGCGGCGATCAGCGAGTCGTAGGTGACCGTGTCTGGTAAGCAGCAGCTGCCTTCGCTGCACATCTCGTTGTAGAGCTCGTGCACCTTCTCGTGGTGCCCCTCCTGCATCAAGACACCGATCATGGTGTTGTAAGCCTGGGCCGTCGGCCGGCACTTGCGCGACTTAATCTGGTAGAAGACGGAGCAGGCCTTGTCCACCATCTTCGCCCTGCCCAGAATCCTAACGACCTCCGACAACTCCGCGGGCCCGACGGCACAGATGCTCCTCACCATGTCCTGGATCGCGTTCCACATCTCGCCCACCAGGCCCGCCTCGTCGAGGCAGCGCACGAGCGCCAAGTACGTGGTGGCGTCGTGCTGGAAGTGCTTCCGCTTGCCCGCCCAGCGGAAGAACTGAAGCTTCGTGCCCACCTCCACGTCAGCCGCCATGACCTCCCGCACCAGGCGGTGGTCCACCCGCAGCATCAGCACCTCCAGCGCCCGCTCGGCATCCGGCCCCCACCGGAATATCTTCAGGATCCTGAGGAACCGCTCGTCCAGCGCTCGGGACGAGGCAGCGGACGGTCTCCTAGACGGTGGCGGCCCCGGTGGTCCACCCGCCGAAGAACCGGGGATCCGGAACATCTGAACGATCTCGTTCGCTGCGCAGGCAAATCCAGAGGATCAGAATCCGCCATTAGAGGGAGAACAGGAGAAGGGGATGGGCCGCCTATGACCTGTTTGCTTTAATCTCTGGCAGAGACGAGGAGAAGCCGAGAACGCCCGGGTCGAGAGGAAGGCGGGGATGGTCGGCCGGGAGAGCCAGTGAGCGGGGTTAGCAGCCCCTGCTGCCATGGTCCTCTCTGCTTTCTGCTTCCCGGAGAGGTCGATGGGGGATGTAGCGGGGGGGCCGCGGCAGGACGCCGCGCTTTTGCGTGCGGTGGCGGCTGTCCCCACAAACTAGACACCTAACGAGCTTATTCATAATAATGATGACAGGAGATACTTCACTATCCACCCTCAGTACTGTCCCTTCCATGCACGAATCTGCCATGCGATCGAGTACTGTGAGGAAGTCCAATACCTCATCCAGGAACAGATCCGGTGCGAACAAATTGATGCTGAGGGGAATTCTATGACACTCGTTCGGCTGCAACAAGCTGTCAAAGAGACTCAGAGCATCGCCAGAAATGCACCCGAGCGGCCTGATCCTCCCCGAGAAAATGCGCACGGGTTGCCTTACTAGCACACTCTGGAATGGCTCGAGTTTCGAACAGATAATTGGGAAGCTCTCGAGCAACTGCGAAGGCGCAGGGAGCAAGATGCCAACCAAGAGATGGGGCCGAGTACCTTCTTAGCCAATGTCATTCATCCTCCTGCTCCTCCACTCTCTCCCGATTCCCCAACACCACAAGCCGGTCAACCGGCCCTTGCCACTCCGGCCGCGCAATGGCGACCCTGGCAGGAGGTAGAGTCTCTGCCCTTTTCCAGAGAAGACACTGCTAGGCTCCTCCAAGTCCTTCTTGGCCGAGAGGATGTCCTGGTGGGTAAGAATATGACGGGCTCCTCAAGCTCTTCTCACCCTCAGCCTACTTTACCTCTATCCCCGACGCTCGAGGATAGGAAGGGAAAGCAAAATGTGGGTGAGGTCTCGGCTCCACCGGACCAGGTCCTCCCAACAGTTCGCAAGTTGGGTCCGCCACCACCAGGGCCATCCAGTGTGCGAAAGCAAGACAGACACCAGGGGCAGCAAGGCCCCAACATGTCGTCGGGTGTCGCCCGACCCTATCCTCAGTCAGACCACAGAGGTCAGGCCAGGAAGCAGGTTGTTAGTCGTGCTCCTCGCGCCGCTCCTCAGCAAAAGCTACAGCCATTGCAGCTAAGGCATCAAACCACGCGCACGTCTTTGGACTCCAATACCAGTACATCAGCTCAACAGGAGAAGCCTCCCTTGCCACTGTGGTGAGGGCATCAAATCACGCACACGTCCTCGGACACCAGTACAACTCAACTGGTTCATGCTAAACTTCCACAGCCACTGCAGTTAAGGCATCAAACCACATCCACGTCTTCAGACACCAGCCCCAGCATCCCAACTTACCAAGAACTACCACCAGAGGTCATTGAACAGGCGATCAATGCTACCTTCCAACTGCAATAATCGGAAGGTGCCTGGATCAAGATCCGGGCAAAAAGGAGCCACTGACCTCACCCTACAAAGACATCAGCTCAACGGTATCCCCATAGGGATCTGTCGGCTCCAGTTCCAGTGCCTCCTCCTCCTACTCCCCTAGAGGCGGCCTTTGTCAGGAAACATGAGAAGAATAGATGGAAGAATCTCAAGAGGCAGCTCAAGAAGCAAGCCGAACAAATGGCTGCCTTGCAATCCCTAGCAGAGCTAACACCTCTCCAAAGATTACAGCGACTCATCGACAACCTGGAGGAATATATTCCTCTTCACCCGACTGGGCCTATCCCACTCGATAGCTACATCCCGTGGGAAGAAATGTAGAAACAAGCTCGCCTCAGAAACTGGGCCCAGGTAATGATCCAGAAAGTCAAAGAAGGTGAAACTCTCCGCATTCCAGAAGAGCTCTTCTTATTCTCTAAGGATAAAGAGATCATAGTGGAATAGCTGGAACAGATACTTCGTAGCTACACCTACAACATGGTAGCTATTCCACCTCCAGATAACATCAATGCCACTCAAGGTCGTCTCTGCCTCAACTTGCTCCCTGGTCTCGGGTCCCTCAGACGACCCACCAGCCTCAGCCGCTGTAGCCTCTACACAAGGGCGTTTCCCCCTAGGCTGCAAGCTTCCATCCTCACCCCCTGAGGATGCTTCCGTGGAGGGTTGATCCCTCTCTGCTGTGGAACCTGTCCACAAATATAGCATTATATAATGCCCCTGTTGCACACCCGAATAATAACAAAGTAAAGACGGGAAGTGCTAAATGAAAGAGCCTTACCTGGAGCCCCGAAGGGGGTCGACAGCAAGGGCACTAGCTGCTCCAATTTCAACGCCAGCACTGGGGCCGCCATCGCGACGGCCTCCCGAATATCCCGTAGAGTGTGTGCACCCTCAACCTGGGACACGAACTCCACAGGGCCAGCCGACCCGATTGCATGAGCGATGTGCCATCTCCAATCATCGACTGCTGTATTGGCAAAGCTCCCATGCGGGAGCTCCTGGTCCAGCTACCCTCTGCTCCAGAGGCCACAATCGGCCAAGAACTGAGCCCACTAGGCCCTAGGTGCTCTCGATCGAGACACCTTCACTCCAGTCACTGCCGTCGATGTCTGTCTCAGGGACTTCAGTGCCCCTCTGTTACTTCGGCTCCTATATGATGAACCCCGGCAACTCTGGGGCTACTGCTCTACAACTCGCTCGATCTCTCGGCAGATCCGAGCAACACGGGTCCTCAAGTACCCCTCATCGAGCGCAATAGGAGGTAGATCCTCCCTTAGCAAGCAACTCTCCTCCACCTTCCTGATCATAGAGGCCTTCTGTCGGTAGAGATGACTGTGCTCGAACCACCATCTGGTGTAGTGTACATCAAATCACCCCTGACGTCCCTACCCCGGCATCAGGAATCGCTCTGGCTCCCGAAGGTAGTAAAAGTCCCACCAGGCTGCTGTAAGTAGGTGGGTATCCTTGCCCCTGTACTGTTTGCCCGTTAGAGGGAACTCTCTGTTCGGCGGGATCCCCTGGTCATACCCGAAGTTCCTGGCAAATCGATACGGGTAGTACAACTCCAAGGACCTCATCGCCAATAGGTGCAATGTCAACACTACCAACTGGGTGCTCAGTATCCACTCGGTCCGTGGCCCTGCATCGGCTGCCCCTGACCGAGGTGGGCGCTGGTCGCCCCTCCACCAGAAGTCCCCAGAAAAAGACTGCAGTCTCTCGCGGCACTATCAAACTGTAGCCCCTCCTCGCCCCAGGCGGGCAAGTAGCAAAGGGCTCTCCTGGCCCCCTCCAGCTGTGCCACTGCATCCCCATCGGGCTGACCAGTGAAGCTAAATAGAAGCGGTGTCGTCGGGTTCGCCACGGTCCCTCACGGCACCAGTCCTGGCAACAATGGCCCAACCCACACACTGAGATAGTGGGTTGGCAGAAGTATACTCCTCTCTCTCGGCACTGAGTGCGCCGCTAGAACCCCCAGTCCCTGGTATATGTTGGCCAGCGCAGTAGGAGCCAGGGCCAACTGTCGTCCCTCTGCCAACAAGCAAGCCGGCCATAGAAACTTAGCTCTAAGTAGCCCGTCCTCTCCGTGTGGAACCATATAAGTCGCCAGCCAATATGCCAGTTATGCTACAAGGTGTGTCACATCTGGCAGACCATGGGGATTCCACCCCTCCTGTGGTGCATACACATATCTGGAGTACGTCCGGAGAGGCTACTGCAGTGGACGTCGGAAGATGTCCTCTAGCTCCAAGATGCCCAAGGAAGGGTGACGGACCAGTTCCTGTAGTCGAGACTCAGCGGCCTCCAGATGTGACAACTTCTCTTCGAGAGAAGCAGCTTGTCCTTCTGCCAGCTCAGCTTCCTCCATACTCTGAACTTCTTGATGCTCAGCCTCCTGAAGCTCGGCCTCAGCCCTGGAAAGTTCAGCACGCAGTTCAGCTATCCTGGCTATTATAGAGGTCCGACGCTGTGAAGACATGCTGGCCACACTTCTCATTTGCTCCGCAGTCCCTCTCAGAGAGGCAAGAGTGGTTCGGCTTTTAGCTCGCTCCAATCTCATGGCCGTCAGTTGATCAGCTACTTCTCGGCCCAGAAATTCCCGTCTGTTGACATGTTTCAGCAGTAATATCACCCGTGGTGTCCAATCATCCATGGGGCAGCCAAGAGCCATCAGTGAGAGGGAAAGGTGCTCCACCAAGCCCCTCAGCTATACATAAGTCAAATCTCGGCTGGTTGCTATAGTCTACTAAAGGATTCCCAAAAACTGCCACACTATGTCGCTAGATGATTGTTGACCAAGTGGTGGCATCTCGGGAAGCTGGAAGTCCACCTTGCTATCCATGGCAGCCCATATATCGTCACTTGCCCCAGAAGACGATGACGGCATGATTTCCAGAGCGCCTGTGCTAGAATCAACCCCAGTAGCTAGTGTGGCAGGCGAGCTCTTGACAACAGCAACCTCCTTGCCAACATCTTAGGGTGGACCTACACGAGAAACCTCAATGGCTGAGGATGCTTGCTCCTCGTACTCAACGCCGCTGACCCCCATAGAGGCAATATCACTAACAATGGCCAAGGCCCTAGAAGCCCCGGCTTCTCTTTCAACAATTTCCCTCGCCTCTATTTCTGGAGGACTACTCTTCTCCGGGGGCGGCTCTATGTCGGCATCAAGTGGCTGAGATTCCACGGCTTCTGTCGATTCGCCAACCCCCAGAATTGCTCTGGCTACCTCCATGCCTGCTGCCATAGTATAATCCTTGGGAAATCACAGAGCGATAGGTCGCAAGACTGGTGGGGGTGTTGGTTGACTCGCACCTAAAGCTGGGAGAGATATCTACACCATTATGGTTGGCAGTATCACCTCAGTCTGCACCATGAATATATATATCAGCCAACTGATATAAAGATGATGGGAAGAGCTGTAAAGTGAAAATGATGAAGGATTCCTCACCTCAACTAGTACTAAGATCAACCTTCCAAGGGCAGCTTCGGTGGATCTAGCCCCTTCACCTACAAGTGGACTAGACAGCCCAAGCCCACTCCATGCCAACCGGAGTGGACTGAAGGTTGTGTAATCACTTTCATAGGCTGAAGACGCCCCGACATCCTTGGTCTCTATCTCAATAGGTGGGAACCCCTCGTCACTGGAGTCACTACCGTAATCAACCTGCTCGGAGGAAGAAGGGCTCTCTGCTTGCTCCTGATGCTCCACTATCGGAGCAGACACCTCGCCGATAGGAACATCTCCCTCGGTAGGAACTTCCTTAGTCGATTCCACACTAGGAGTGCTGGCTAAACGAATCTCGTGGGTAGGCTCACCCTGATGGAGGCATCACCACTACCTCCCTTTGGCTCGGGTCGTCCACACACCCGAGATTGGATTGAGTTCGAGCATCATCCTCCCCATGTCACCTATCATACCTTTTATCTTGTGGAGAATTTGGGAGACTTGGTGGATTGCCTACACTGGCAAGTCCACTTGACCGGTCTACTAGCTAGGGAGCTATCAAGGCCTACCACTATTAGCCTCACTTGCCCCACCCTTGGTTCCATCACTGCTGTCTGCACAAGAGGCCACTGCACGAGTGAGATCATCCTCCTTCTCCCCATGGAGGAAAAACCCATCCCAGTCCACTCCCATCCCATCTCTATTCCGGGCATGAAGAATGTTTAACACACCCGAGTCACTAGCCCAATTGTCTTGTTGGAAGAACATGATCTACTATCTTTAGAAACCCTTGAGGGCATAGAGTTCCTGTCTCTAGGTGACCCTTTCCACTATCCATTTGACCCCTTCCTATGGGAACTCGGGTACCTAAGTAGCCTATCTACCTTATTCACCACCCACTACTTCTAACCCCTATCTATAATGTTTGACCAAACCCACCTCTTCCTAGACCCCGACCACATAAGGGAAGTCATGGCCATGCGAAACATACACTTAGGGAATGAGGGAGCACCCCACCCTAAGATGTCCACCTTCCTAGACCCATTTGACCCTTACAAGCGAAAGCTTAAGGGCCATCCCCAACCCCCACACATGGAAGTCATCTCTAGGATAGGAAAGCATGTGTCATGGCATATCACATTATCCGACATGCTTAGTAGGTCAGGTCATCCCATTTGTGTCACACACACATCATGACTGGCCCACATTTGGATGTGTCGGCCCTCCCCCATCCGTCGTCACCCACACAACTAGCCTTATGCATGAAGGGTACACTTATGGGTGTCATGGTCCCCTAGCATTGGTTACATATATGCATGACAGGTTCACTTGTGGGTGCCCAGGACCTCCCACGTCTAACAATCCTGATAGTCAGCACATGCCTGATAGGTCCACCTACAGTTGTCCTGGTCCACCCCTGCACACTATAGTCGTCACACCTACACCGCATCACAATGCATGGCATGAGCACTAAAGCAAGCAATTAGCAACGAGTGGAAAGGTTCACAAAGAGTGAGCAAAAAACTCATGAGCATCACTTAGAGTGCTAAGTAGGCGATACAGTGATGGTGATATTAGAGTGGCTCTACCCTAGGGCTATCTCCAAACCTAGGGCACGAGGACTTGGACCTTCCCGAGTTCTGAGTGGCATTAGTAACCATGCTTATGGGCTGAACTTACCAAAGGATTTTGTGATGCACCTGACTTTTCGTATGGCGGATCTAGCACCCTATGAGGGCCCCGCGGTGGAACCTAGTAAGCACCTCGAGCCTACACTTACCTTTGTGATTGACACCATCGGAGAGCCTATCAGCTTGAGAGCCCGACGTGAGCACATGGAGACGATACTAGACAAGCATGGTACCATCACCAGGAAAAGGGTGTGCCCATGCTATCCTGAGAAGTGGAAGAGCCCTCCCCCCTGCTAAGGACATAGAGTTTAGCTGGGAGGACGTGCGTCCCCCAGATCTGCTTTGGTGTACCACTATTCTGGTGGACCCACACTCGACGGGGTCGAGTTCTCCCCACCCTGGGGGTATGATGGGGACATCCCCCAGCCACTCCATCTTTTTTAGGACTCCACTTGCTCGTCATCGGCGCATCATCATTTTCATCACCTAATTTTGAGTCATACCATGTAAGCGGAGGCAAGGACACCGTACAAGTAACCACAAAGCAAGTGACTAGCTGGGGTCACGCTCGTCAGCGTGTGTCCAACAGCCCCCAACCACGTGTGTGCACACAGACCAGGCGTCCTAGGTCTGGCCTCTAGTTGATTTTCCCCTTAGCCAGGCTCTGGCTACAAACGTGGGGCCCGACGGAAACCAGTTTAAAAACTATTCTCAGGGTAGCCTCTCCACCACTCCCTGGTGGGACCACTAAACGTGTAAGCAAGCTACAACTAGTGGAGGGTCACTGAAGGAGTAGACTCTCAAGTCTACGAAAAATAATGTCTAAACCGGACAGAATACAAGGACTACCCCTCATACTGACACCGACTCACGGTGACACAAGTCGAGAGCAACACCTCCCGGGACTACACAGTATCACGGCACCTGGCCTCGACACGATGCCTTGCATCTGTCAGGCCACGGGCCAGCACGGGGACCAAGGTCCACGCACCCGGGACTCGAATCGGCCAAGAAAGAAACACCGGTCAGGCCAGCCACTTGAACGGTCCTCTCTGGGCCGCTCAGGGATGTACGGCTAGACAAGGGCCGCGCTAGGGAATGTATGGCCAGAAACGGACCGTTCTACCCCTGAACCACAGGGAAAGCACCACGGCTATCTCCAGGCCATTCAACGGATGCACGGCTAACCCTTAGCCGCGCGTGGGGGATGGACGGTCCAACCCGACCGTTCATCAACCCAACGGTATAAAACATGAACGGCTAGCCCCTAGCTGTGCTTGGGGAAGAGCGACTAGAGACTCACCGTTCAAGGCACAAACGGACCCACACAGGCCGCTTATCCTTCCAATGGCACGCAGTGACACACGGCCAGACCGTGGCCGCTCATGGAGACATACGGCTTGTCCCTAGCCGCTGACCCCGTGCACTGTGCAACGGTAACAAAAGCCAACGGTCAAAACCCCAAGGTTGGATGGTCGGCCTTGGGCCGCTCAAGGGTTACACGGTCACTTGACTAGCCGTGTAAGCCCCACTGCGCTCCAAGCTGAAGGGCCGTCAAGTCTGGGCCGCGCATGGGGATAAACGGGCCCTGGTTCGGCCGTTTATCCCTCACCGGTGAGAAAACGGTGAGTTCGCCGAAATTCGCCATTTCTGGCCCCAAACAACCCCATGGAGGGGGAAACGAAGGAAAAACAACCCCCATGCCCCTTAGCATGATTCTGTGCCCCTAAAACGTGGAATCACGGGCTAAAACGGTAGATCGGGCGGTCACTCCCCGCGACATGCTCAACCCTTCCCAACGTGATAAAATCTACTCTCGACCTCGCCTCGGCCTACAAATCACGGGGAAGGAAGGTACTGAGCTAGGGAATGTCACCCTACCTTCGCTCCGCGTCGAGGCGTGCCGAATCGAGCTCAAATCGCGAAGAACACTGCTAGAAATCTCATTTCTTTACGCTTCCCAAGAACGCCACACGCCACCGGGATCGTCACACCGCCATCACCCCTCCACCGTCTGCAGTCGGAGAGAGGGTCGGAGCATCGTCGTTGGGAGAGGGGAGAGAGAGGGGCAGCCACGGTTAGGGAAGAAGAAGGAGGAAGAAGAAGATGAAGGAAGAAGAAGACGAAGAAAAATAAAGAATTGGGGGTTAAATAGAAAATCTAATTTTTCAAAAAAAATCTGAAAAATAGAAAATCACGTTGAGGGTAGAATCGACTCGGCCCATATAAGGCCCAGTATGAAAGGCCCAGTTCGGCCAGGCCTCCCCAGCGCCCGTAAACGGGCCCTAACAGCCGTGAAGCCACAACAGACTGCCCATGACGAATCGTCCATAGATTCGCCAGCGCACAAAGGGCATGGACCTAGGCGCAATAGCCGTCAGATGACGCTCCTGCGACCGAACGTTACCTCCCATGATGACGACCTCAATCCCACTAAGGGTGAGCACGCCTCCCCAGCACCGTAAGACTCGCCAGGGAATCATCCAACTTTGAAGGAACAGACCCTCAACAGGAAACTCCCTACGATCGTAGGGAGATGTTACTCCACGACTTACACCCCTTCCTGCTAAGGGACGGGCCCTCACCGCCAAGACAACCCCCTATAAATAGGACCTCGTCGGACATGCAAGGACACGGTGAACTCCACTAAGAAAGGCCTACTCAGCTCCTGCAAGAAACAAGAGAAGCCACTCTGCTACTAAGAGAGAAAGCCTTTGCCACAATCCGACTGCACTCCGAGAAACCTTATCGCCCAGTGAGCGCTCTCTGAGCACTCGTTGGTCATGGCAAGAGCTCTCCCAAAAGACAGATCACCCAATTAGGCTTACTACGCTACTATGTAACTCTCTCTCTCCCCCCTTATTTCTTGCTTCTTCGCCTCTACAGTGTTGACTTAAGCATCGGAGGATTGTCCCTTGGGATAACGCCCGGGACTCCTTTTGACGCTCTCCCTTTCTGGTGCTTGCAAACTTCCACGGGTGCCAGGCGGCCTTCCTCGACAAATAAATAGAAAGTGTGGTATGAGGGCTAGAGACCAGATTTCTGCCTCTACACTTTTTGCACCGTTTGTGGGAACTCGAGTAAAAAGCCATGGCACCACGTGGAAGTCTCCGCAACACCAGTAATTGGGGCCATGGTTCTCACCAAGGTCCCAGCTCCGACTGGGGATGGCAAGAAGCCTCATCCTCCACCCAGCCGCATCGAGAGATCACTGTCGATGTGCTCACCGAGATGTGCCAACAAATCCAGGTCATAACAGGCCTATGCCAAGATCTCTTGAACAGGTCCACGGGGCCCCAACGTGTCCCCTTGGAATATTCTCAGAACAGGGGGGGTAGCCGTGGTGGATTCCCACCGAGTGAGGGCGGCATCCCACACCTCCATCGTGCACACCTGGTGACCGTGCAACTCACCCGCATAAAGGGCATGCAGGCCGCTGCACTCCAATCCAGAGATGGCACAGTGACTACGACGCATGGACGAGATAGAGGATAAGGTCCGATACTTGGATAACGTCCTGCTCGTCGCCAAAACTCGCGGCCTCATCGACTACGACCTTGACTTTCACGCTCCCTTTTCCAGGAAGATTATGGAGGCTCCCATCCCTCCAAAATTTCAGCTGCCGTGCTTCACTCCCTACGACGGCACCACTGACCCGGTCGATCACATGCATAGCTTCGAATCCAACTTGGTATTCCACTGGGCTTCGGACGCCGTCAAATGTTTGGCATTCGTTACAACTCTCTAGGAGAACGTCCGAATGTGGTTCAAGTCTTTACCGACTGAGACTATCTGTCACGCCCCGAACAAAGGCAGAATTATCGGGGCGTACGGTTAGAGGCACGCTAGAATGAATTTAGTAAAACTACTAAACTAATAATTGACAAAGGCATTCGGTCCTTCCCTTTTCTCCTTAGCATATCATGTTTCCCTCATGGGCATATAGCTAGGCTTGCATGATTCATGTGCAAGATTTCATACAGGAATCCCACATGTGCACTCCTTAAACATTCAGAATCCCCCTGCGCCATGCACTCATGACTCTGCTTGGGTTTTTATGGTGTTCAAATTCCTAGATTATTGAGGTGTTCTGATTGCCACAGTTGCACAAAAAATAGGCAAAAAGCCAGTTAAAATCAGAAGAAATGAAGAGAAGTCAACATGGTCAATGAAGTCAACACTAGGTAACACCAGTCAATGAGAAAAGTCAATAGTCTAGTTCGTCCAGTCAAAGTTCCAACTAGCATAAGTCAAGGTCCGTGCACATCATGCCAACATGCAGCCAAGGTCGATGCACATCATGCTAGCATGCAGCCAAGGTATGTGCACATCATGCCAGCATAGACCAAGGTCGATGCACCTCATGTCAGCAGAAGCCCAAGGTTGACGCACATTATGTAAGCACAAGACCAAGGTTGATGCACCTCCTGCCAGCGCATAGGCCAAGGTCGGTGCACCTCTTGCCAGCACACAACCAAGGTCCATGCACCTCCTACCAGCATGCAGCCAAGGTCTGTGCACATCATGCTAGCCCAAGTGAAGGTCGATGCACATCATGCTAGCCCAAGACAGAGGTCGACGCACATTATGCCAGCACAAGACCAAGGTTGATGCACATCATGCCAACCCAAGATAAAGGTCGACGCACATTATGTCAGCACAAGACCAAGGTCGATGCACCTCCTACCAGTATGCAGCCAAGGTCTTTGCACATCATGCCAGCCCAAGTGAAGGTCGATGTACATCCTGCCAGCACAAGAGCAAGGATGATGCACCTTCTTCCAGCATGTAACCAAGGTCGATGCATAACATGCCAGCCCAAGATAAAGGTGGACACACATTATGTCAGCACAAGACGAAGGTTGATGCACCTCTTGCTAGTATGCAACCAAGGTCTGTGCACATCATGCCAGCCCAAGTGAAGGTTGATGTACTTCCTGCCAGCCCAAGACAAAGGTCAATGCAAATTATATCAGCACAAGACCAAGGTCTATGCACCTCCTGCCAGCATGCAGCCAAGGTCTGTGTACACCATGCCAGCCCAAGTGAAGGTCGATGCACATCATGCCATCTCAAGACCAAGGTAGATGCACATCCTGCCAGCATGCAGCCAAGGTCTGTGCACATCATGCCAGCCTAATTGAAGGTCGATGCACATTATGCCTACACAAGATGAAGGTCGATGCACATTATGCTAGCACAAGCCAAGGTCAGTGCACATGTGAACTCTAAGGTCGGTGCATGTCTGCTTTCAATGCTGCAAGGTCAGTGCATGTTTTGCCTTCAGCATTGCAAGGTCTGTGCACATACACACATGAACTACAAAGTCGGTGCACATGTGAACTCTAACGTCGGTGCATGTTTTGCCTTCAGCATTGCAACGTCTGTGCACATGTGAACTACAAAGTCTGTGCATATATGAACTCTAGGGTCAGTGCACGTTTGGTTTCAGAGTTACAAAATCAAGGTCTACCTACCTTTGTGCTCCGATCCTTCAAGGTCTACCTGTCTTCAACCTTGAATGCACTGGGGTCTACCTATCTATAGCATTGATTGCACCAAGGTCAATCTATCCTCAGGACAACTGGAGTGCCCCACACTAGAAGAACAGCCAGCTGCGTCCACTGACGTCTTATGCTGCGCCTACAAGCATCTCGTCTGCTATGCCTACAGTCAGGCAGAGACCAAGACACTATGAGAACCAGAATAGTAACCAAGTCGCGAATGACTAGATAGGGGAACGCCCGTCGGCATCAGTCCAAAGCCCCTGACCACGTGTGCACCCACTGGATTTTGCCTAAGTCAGGCCTCTAGCTAGTTTTCTCCCCCAGTAGGATGCAATGGTAACCACGGGAGCCGACGGAAACTTGCTTAAAAATCGTGAACCAAAAGTGCCGCACTGTAAAAGCCGTCACGCCGAAGTGTGCCGTAAGGCTATGACTAGTGAAGGCTCATAAGACACGGAGTCCAAAACACAAGTGCCGAAGTATATACATGCAAGAGTGCCCTATAACACGTACTTTCAAGCACCAAAGGCAGCACAGGAGACTGCCAACAAACTTAGGACAAGGCAACTAGACCTACAACTATAACGGTCCCTGAGTCCTACGACTCTGAGTCAAGATCATCACACATAGCGGGACAAGCAGCCAATCAGTCTAATCCTAAGCCAGGGAAAATGACGCTCCGAGAAAATGACATACGGAGACCTAAGGGGACACCGAGAATCCTTAGCACACCTGGACACGTAGATCGAGGTAAAATAATACCTCGAGACATCCAGAAACACAGTCTCAAATTGGACAAAGACGTCAAGACACAACAAGGCTGCCTGTCAACTATTGGGTGACCCCGAGTTGACTGGAACCCGACAATGATGACACATATAGACACACACACTACATACACAAACATTCATGGCCATCCCATCATGGTCATTGCCCTTATAGGATGTCAACAGACACCCACGGGTCATAGGCAAACCACGCGATCAAGCCAAGTCAAGTAGAAACTGGAGCGGTGGACGACAACAACACTCTGGGCAAAGCGAACCATCACTCAACCGCTAGGCAAACCCGACAGTCGAGGCACAGTCGCTATGCAACCAGAGGCAAGGACACTGGCAGTTCTAGATTGAGTCGTTAGGGTACTACCGTGGTCAAGGAAAAGACCACACCCAGTCACCTAAACCAACCGATTCAGACAACCACTAATAGACAGACACCGCCCTAGAACACGACCTAAGACTGACCAACACACAGAACAGACGCAGAATCGAACAATGGCCATCACGGCCACAACAAGACTGTAACGCACCTCTATAGGGGCGTTACCTGCTATAACGGACCACATAAGGGGCATTATGGCAGACAGATCCAAAACTCCAATACAGATAATATAACACACAAAGATAGGGGCACTATATCAGCATAACGCACCAGGACATGCGCGTTATGGCCAACGGACCAGAACTCACGCAAAGGGGAATATAATGGACCTCCATAGGTGCGTTACACAAGCTTAACGCACCACAATAGGCGCATTAAAGACAACGGATCCAAAACACTAACACGGACAAGAGGCATATAACAGACAACAATGAGTCTGCCATAGCCACATGGCGCATAGGGTTAGGCGCGTTATATCAACTGCCATACCCAGTCAAACATCAGTCAAAGACACCATAACAGATCCACACAAGTGTGTCACCTGAACCATAACGCATGGGGAACGATCTATTAAATGAACACAGTCCTCGAGGAAGCACGGTCGCCTTTTTCTTTTAAAGTGTAAAGACTACCCTAGACTCTAACCACGCTCTGATACCAATTTGATGCGGGACGAATGACGTGACCGGGCTAAGACGTAAGACCAACTCAAAGTGCGGCCAGCACTAGCACACTAAGGTAAGCCGAGCGACTGACTACCGTGGCGTTCTCCAGGGAGAGACGTCTCTTAATAGAAACTCTAACTAGACCAACGATCGTCCCTTGTGAGGGAACGTGGGGATCACAGCGGTTAAGGAACCACTATCATCTAGGGGTGTCAAGTTCAGGCTCGGTGCTCGACTGGGCCTATGGAATGGGTGCTCACAACTCACAACCACAATGGTTTGAAGCTAGCTATCGGCCCTTTTCTCACAAACGCAGCATATAAGACAGCATACGAAATAAAGCAAATGCTAGAGGGGAGGAACGTCGCGCGTACCTCCACGACTAGTGCGTGGGGAAGAAGCCCTGGCTGATTTTGACAACCCCAACACACGCTAGTGAAAGAATAATTACAACCCAAATTTTATCGCCCACTCCTCGCAGGGAGATAACAGGCTATAACACTGATTTTGGGCCTATTGGATAACGGGCTGACGGGCCGCACTCGCAGGAGGCGAGGAGATGAGCTGAAGCCGACCAGAAGGCGAAGATCGGCCACTGACCGGTTCTGCCCATGCTGGTCACCCTGCGCAGTAGACTTGTGGGGGTCTGTACCACTGGATCCAACATCTGAACGGGGTGCCGTTTGTTGGAGTACGTTGGCGACTGGATGAAGAACACCTCGGCCAAGTGGCGCAATCAGATCTGGTCAGATCTGGGCATGACTGCAACTGCACTGAGGCTCAGGTTCTGCTCGCACAAAACTGCACAGATAGACAAATAGTTATGGGAAAAATGGTTCCCGGTGTCGGAATGGATCACCATTTGTTGGAGATCGTTGGCGACATGTGGAGGAAGATCCTGACCAAGGGGTTTGGTCAGATCTGAAGGGAGGAAACCGGGGAAGCTCCTTCAAGTAGCAGCTGGATCTGGGTCAGATCTGCACTGGTTGGCCTATGCAGTCCCACCAAAATCGATGCCACGCTCAGCACAGATCTCAGAACGACATGAGATTTGCGGAAATACGAAGAAGATAGAAAGAGGTACAAAACCTCCAAATCTCAGCCCCAAAGGATTTGAGGGCAGATCTGGGCAAAATTCGTAAGGTGGGGATCATGATCTGCCTTGCAGAAACTAGCGGTAGTGCGCGACTTCACGGTAGGAATTGTTTCTAGAGATCCCAAACTCCGATCGACACGAAACTGGTGCTGGATCATTCTTGGATTGTAGATCTATCTCTGATAAAATCACTAGTACCAGATCTGAGCAGGAGGCAGCTGGGGAAGATTCGTACTCCAGAGGCAAGATCTGGATGGGTAGAAGTAGAATCGGCACATGAACACGGCGATAACGGAGCCTCGGCATCGCATCTCGGCGTGGGGAGTCACACCCCAGCTAGATCCCGTCACAGGATCTAGGGTTCTTGGGCATCACACCCAAAGAGGAAGAAGGAGAAGCTCTCTCTCACAGATTTTTCCTCAAATTTTTTCTATATTAAACAAAAATTTTCCTTACAAGAGCATATATATATGGGATGGGGAGAAAACCTAATGGGAAGAGTGGGGGGAAGATGGCACCTACGTGGGAGGGGAATGCCAGCCCCCATTCTCCCCTCTCCTATCCTGGCTTCAACCCCTCCCATCTCCCCTCACACCTAGGGAACCTTCCCACCCATCCACACCACGTCCACCCCCTCTATCTCCCTCCCTTTCTCACTATCCTCTTCAACTACCCCGTGGAATCTGTAGCAGCAGATCTGCCATCGACTTGCAGCGTCGCCCCCAGCCACTTAGCAAGGTTCTAGGTGACCAGCCCAGCACCGGTGGAAACATCTTCGACCTAGCTTTGCAACTTGGGGTCAAGCAACTTCATTCGACATTGGTGCTGCCCAGGAGACTCGTTTCCGTCAAGCTGCGTAGATCGACTCTAGCTGGTGATAGAGATGAGTTACAAAAGCCCTCCCGCCTTCTTCCTTAGGAGTCTGGTCATGGCCTTTGGTCAGGGTGTTCCCCTGAGAGTCCTCTTTCACCTCTAGGAAGAAGGGCCTCATTTGACCTCCGGAGCACCTAGGAATGGCTATCTTCATAGGAGTGCGTAGTTCACTTGCCCCTGCTCTTGGAGCCTCTGATCAATTGGGTTGTAGAAGCTGCCACCATTCCATTTGACGTCCCCAACCCCACCCCTTTGGTTTAGGTTGACATCTGGTTATCCTCTTCACAATGGAAGTGGTTTTGGCTTCATCCGGCAATAAGGCTAAGAATACCAACCCCGACAAGGCTCCCCCATCCTGTCGACAACCCCGAATGTGCAACCTCGTGAAAACGGACGGTGCTCACACCCCTCCTAGATGAACGAGGCCATTCCAGTTCTGGAGTATCCCTGAGGCATCCCTCCTTTTGTCAAGGCTGGTCCCGACTCCATTCGTCTCCACATTAGAGAGTTGCAACACCGTTAAGTTGGACCTGCTTACCTGTTCCTACACTCAGTTCGACCCCACGGCATCCAGGAGCTACCGGCAAGTCTTCCAGTCGAGTTCCATGGAGATTTTTGGTGGAAGGAAACTAGAGTCGATGCTCTTTCAAGAAAAGGTGGTCCTGACTCGATCTGACATCCCAACTGAGAGCACTGTCCCAAGCAAGAGCCCTCTGGACTGGTGAAAGTAACACCTGCACAGTTTCACGAGAATTGGCGGCCCTAACTCGTTCGAGCTCCGACCACAGTGATTCTTCTTCCTGGTGAAGCCCAACGCGGGTAGCATTCCAGCGGCACTGATCTTGCTTCCGTCGGATGCCCGAATAGAGTGTTCCACGGCTGACAAGATGTTGGTGGCGGATAGTGTGAATAGTGAACCAGACTGCGCTGGCAGAAGTCGACCGACTCTGACCTCCTCCATTCCCCACCCCTCGCCTGGCCGGCTGATAGCCCCTCCCTACGTGGAGGTAAATTTTGGTTGTAAAATTTATTTCCCCCACCCCGTGGTCAATCTCCTGTGTGAGGTGCAGTGGTGTATCCAATTCTTGTAGGTCAAGCGGCATCGGCGCAATGTGTAGGTGGCATTCCAATGCTTCCCCACTCGCCCATCGTCTCCGATCTGAATCGATTTCTTCAAACCAATTGGGTAAGCATTCGGTCCCCTCTCCTGGTCATTACCTTTGCTAATTTAGTATCATATCTTACTACCGTCGGCCGGAGAGTGAGTGCCAAACCCCGAATTCCACTAGCTTGTGTGCACCACCACAGCGATAGTTGAGCGAACCACCACATAATCCATGCCCTCGGCGTGCTGTAGGCTTCTTTTCATGATGAAAGGGTAAGAAAGAGCAAGGTTTTAGAGGGTCTAGAGAGGAGAGAAGGCTGAATTCCGAATTTGGGATCCCCCTCCTACTTACAGGGTGTGGTTAGAAGTTAAAGCCAGTTAGGATTGGGTTAGGATATCATTAGATTGAGTCGGGTCGAGTCTAGATAGAGTTTATCCAGAGTCGTCACGGGTTAGGACTCTTAGAAGGAGAGTCCCATTTTTGGTTCTCAGTGCGAATAATTGAACGGTCTTACGATAGATCGCCTAGGGATTTGAACGGTCATTTGTTGACCGCTCCATAACTAGACGGTCAGTCACTGACCGTTTAATACTGAGCGGACACACATGAACCATTTTTTTTGACGGTTATATCGGGACCGTTTTCCAGTAAGCGGTCTCTTTTAAGACAGCCCAATACCGCGTGATGCTTTCGTCCCTCTCTCATCTCGCGCGTCACTTAAGTCGGTGTCACTCTCCTGTCTCTCGCGTCACTCAAGTCGGTGTCACTCTCCTGTCTCTCGCGTCACTCAAGTCGGCGTCCCTCTCCTGCCTCTAGCGTTGCTCAAGTCGGCGTCACTCTCCCATCTCTCGCGTCACTCAAGTCGGCGTCCGTCTCTCTGTCTCTCCCACGTCGCTCAAGTCGACGTTTCTCACCTCACTAAGTCCACTCTCGTCTCTCGTAGCTCTCTCGAGTCAGTCATCGGTTAGTTAGCATTTCTCGTCCCATTTATGCATTTACAAGAAAAAAAAGCAACAAAAAGAGAACTCACTGTATATCTATGCTGAATCTATACAAGATCTGCCTAGAGGGTGCAACAAAAGAAAAACTCAAGACTGCCCCTCTCCCCCTCTCTGGCTGCTCTCGCCCTCGCCCTCGTGCCTCTTCGGAGGAGGCATCGATGACGTAGCCTCGTCTCGCTGATGACGGTGCCTCTCCTCCACCTCGTTCCCCCGCAGACCAAAGGAACCAGTGAGGTAGGTCCTGGCTGAGACCCCATGGCCGTGGCTGCCACTCTAAGTCGCTTGACTGCGACTCTGGCTCACCTCGCGAAGCCCCTCCACCATGCCCTCTAGGCAGGCAACCTGGAGACGGGCCTACTCTGCCTCCGCATGGTAGCGTTCCACATCCAGGCCGCCGGCTCTGCTCTGTGCCAGCTCCCCCCGGGTTTGTGCCAGCTCTGCACGGGTCCTCTCAAGCTCTGCCTGGTAGGCGTCTGTGTCAGCTGCGCGGGCTTGAAGTCTCTCTGCCTTGACGATGCCCACGTGAGTGCACTACATCTTACTGACAAGGCGCACTGCCTCCTCTAAGTCTCGGCTCCTCTCCTCCAGCTTGCCCCAGAGGATCGTCAGCTCGATCGCCTGCATGCATGTAGCCATGGTCAGTAAACAACATATAATAAGCATGAATTAACCAACGAAGAGTTTTAGGAGTGTACCCTCTCGGCGAGTGCTGCCTCTGCTGCCTCGGCCCTCTCCACCATGCTCCATAGCTCAGCATAGCTCGGTCAGCTGGAGCCTATCTGGAGGAAGAGGGAGCCTCGGCCCCCTGCCTCTGCGTCTCCTCGCCCCACTGCACTTAGAAGGTTAGAAGTCAGTCATGTCATAGAATAAGCATACCAACAATTGCATGGTTAAGTCTAAGTTTTTACCAGTAAGGCTAGCGCCTGGCGGGCCGCGTCGGAAGTACAGACAGGTAAGAGAGCACTGTCACAGGTACTTCGAGGCACCAATGGCAGTACAGCCACTACCGACAACTCAGGATAAGGCAACTAGACCTACTCATGTAACGATCCTTGAGTCAGACGACTCAGAGGCAAGATCGTCACTAACAGAGGAACAAGCTGCCAATCGGTCTAACCTAAGCCAGAGAGAAAATGACACTGGCGAAGAAATCGACATGAGAAGATCTGAGGGGACACCGAGAACCCTCAACACATCTGGATACGTAAACTGAGGTAGAACGATACCTCGAGGCATCCAGGAACATTGTCTCGAATTGGACAAAGTCGTCCAGACACACACAAGGTCACATATCAACGCCTGGTCTCACCGGGTTGACCGAAACCCAATACGACATATACATACAGACACCCACAGACACACGTACAGTATGCACAAGCACTCCTGGCCATCCCATCATGGTCACTGCCCTCATAGGATCTCAACAGACACCCACGGGTCACGAGCAAACCACGAGATCAAGCCAAGACAAGCATAAATCGGAGTGGTGGACAACGATAACACTCTGGGCAGAGCGAACTATCACTCAACTACTAGGCGAACCCGGCAGTCAAGGAAAGCCGCTGCAAGACCAGAGACAAAGAAACTGGCAGGTCTAGATCAAGTCGTTAGGGAACTGTAGCAGTCAAGGGAAAGATCACACCCAGTCACCTGAACCGACTGATCCAGAAACCACTGACACACAGACACCGCCCTAGAACACAAACCTAAGACAGACCAACTGACGAACAGACACAGAATAGAACAACGGTCATCACGGACAACAACAAGACTGTAACGCACCACCATAGGCATGTTACCAGCTCTGACGCACCAAGGGTGGGGCATCAGGGCAAACAGGCCTAAAACTACAACTCGAACCACGTAACGCACCAAGCCAGGCGCGCTACACCACTTAACGCACCAAGGCAGGGGCGTCAGGGCCAACGGGCCTAAAAGCCTAACACGAACCATGTAATGCACCAGACCAGGGGGGTTACACAATGTGACGCACAAGGGGAGGTCCGTCAGGGTGAACCGATCGACACGATCTTTGAGGTAGACACAATCGTCGAGAGACTGACAACCGCAGTCCTTAGAAACCACCACCACGTAATGCACCACCATAGGCGCGTTGCAGCCATGTGACGGTCCTATGCTGGTCCGTCACACCCAGAACATAACGCACCAAGCCAGGCGCGTTACAGCCATGTGACGGTCCTATGCTGGTCCGTCACACCAACCCAAACTCGAAGAACGCAAAATGACCAACGGATGTAACGGTCTATCGTGGGACCGTTACACGTGTAACGGTCACTGGAACGACCGTTACACAAAATCAGTGAGCAAAACAGGGGAACGGCCAAATCGGCTCATTCCACGCCCCATTCATGCCGAAGCGTAGAGGAAACAAAGCTAAACGACCATACAATACACCTAGGGTCGAAAAACGACGCATGCACGCATTAAATCTCGAGATCTGGGCGATTCCGACGAATCGACCCTAAATGAGTCACCATGGTTCCCGGACTCCTACCGGCCCCAAATGACAACCGACCGACATGAAACTAGCGGGAATGGGATTCTGACATCCCAGCAGTCGTTTTGACACTAATTAGGCTAAGAATGGTTGCAGTTTTTCGGTGAACCCCAGTCGTTGACATGTGGATCATGTCAGCCCGAGGTAACTTCGCAGAGCATGGCCCCAGGAATTAGCCCTCAGTAAAGGCAAAAAATCAGTGCTTCTCCAGGTGGGTGCTACGGGAACAATGGCGGATAGACTTCAGGACTGAATTTGGGACTGAAATGGGGATTGAAACTAGACCCCAAATAGCGATGCAAAAGTTTGGAATGTGGACTCAAATGCGACCCTAGATGACCTAAGCTCTGATACCAATTTGATGCGAGACGACACCGGTGAAAGTTAACTTAGGGCTGACTCAATGTGGGGCCAACACGTTGCACGCTAAAGGCTCAGTTGGACCGCTAACCTCTATAGTATACGTCAAGGCTAGAATGCCACACAACAAGAAATGCAAACTCACGGTAGTCTCACCCGAGGGAAGCAAGGTAATCTCAATAGTTGAGAAACTACTAGCGTTTTGGGCTATGCAAGCTCAAGCTCGGAGTTCGGCTAGAACTCATGGGATGGGTCACTCACTCACAACCGCGGTGATCGCGAACAGGCTAGAATCTACTCTCACATGACAATGGCACATATATACATATACGGGACAAGCATAATGCAACTAGTAGGAGGAGGAGCACGTACTTCCACGACTAGTGCGTGGGGAAGACCTCGGCTAAACCTGACAGTCTCGGTGCACGACTAAGAGAATATCATACAAACCACAAACGAAGCCCACTCCACGCAGGAAGGTAACATGCTACAAGGATGATCCATGATTGCAAGGGACAGGTTGATGGGCAGCAGTCAGTGTAGTTTTGGCGTGGACGTCACTGCTAGCTGGTCAGGGTGCAGGTCTGCGGCAAGCAGGCTGGTTGTGGCTCTGCGCGTGCTGGCGAGGATGGCTACCCCGGTCGGGTCTAGTGGTGAAACAGCCCACAGGTAGATGGGGCATAAAGGTAACTCGGTGGAGAACATTGTCGCCACGTCGCTTGACCTGGATCACCGGGAGGAGGCTGAGGGAGGCTCTACAATAGGGTACTGGTTGTCGGGTAGGAGATGCAGATGTAGACTGGTGCGGGTGGACGAGATCGACCGTCACGACCTGGTCCGAGGGAGGATGGTAGTAAGCGAGCACCCGTTGTGAAGGGGACTCATTGTAGCATGAACTCGGGGAAGGTCAGGCGCTAGTTCATAGTAGGGCCATCAGGAGGAGTCCCGCAATGGAGCACACGTCCTCCGATCGGACTGGTGGGGCGGGTCTCCGTAGTCTAGCTATGCAGATCGATGCAGTCGAACGAGAACGCTTGCCACGGCCAAGTCTAGTGGCAGATGATGACAAGATCAGACCCGTTGCGAATAGGACTCAGAGTAGAACGCCGAAGGGGTGGAAGTCAATGGTTGCTCCTTGCAGGGTCACGGAGAATGAGTTTGCAATGGAGGGCTCATCTCATCACACTTCTGGCGATGCAGATCATCGCAGTCGGACAAAAACGCTCACCACTGCCAAGTCTGGAGGCAGATGACGATGAGATCAGTCTCGTTGCGAATAGGAATCAAAGTAGAATGACCTATGGGGAAGCACAAGTCCTCCCACCCAGCAGAATCATCGGGATAAAACCCACAACAAAGGGGTTGGATCTGGTTGCAGGCTGAGTAGATCCTGCAGGGATAAGATGTGGAGAGGGACGCGCAGCAAGAGGAAGATGAAGAGGTCATCTTCTCTACTTGTGTATTGCTGTGTGTGTCTGTGTGTGTGTCGTGTCTGGTTCCGGTCAACCCGGTGAGACCAAGGGTTGACAGGTGACCTTGTCTTTGTCTCGATAGTTTTGTCCAGCTCGAGACAGTGTTCTGGATACTTCGGAGTACTGTCCTACCTCGGTTGCTGGTCCAGGTGTGCTGAGGGTTCTTGGTGTCCCCTTGGGTCTCCGTGAGTCATTTCTTGCGGAGTGCTGTTTCCTTTGGCTTAAGAGTAGACTGATTGGCGACTTGTTCCGCTGTCCATGAAGATCTTGCCTCTGAGTCGTGAGACTCAAGGATCGTGTCGTGAGTAGGTCTAGCTGCCTTGTCCTGAGTCTATCAGCAATTTTTTTGTGCTACCATTGGTGCTTCGAAGTACGTGCAATAGTGCTCTCTTGCCTGTCTATACTTCCGCAACCGTGTCTGGAGTCTATGTTTCGTGAGCCTCCACTAGTCATAGCCTTACGGTATGCTTCGGCGTGACGGCTCTTATAGCGGGGCACTTCCCCGATTTACGGTTTATAAGCTAGTTCCGTGGGCCCCCGGTCCAACCGTAGCGTCCATCGGAGGGGGAATACTAGCTAGAGTCCTGGCTTAGGCAGTGGGTCAGTGTGTGCACACATGGTCAGGGGCTTTGGACTTGCGTCGTTAGACATGACCCTGGCTAGTAACTCACGTTATGGTACTGTTCTGGATCTGGCAGTGTCTTTGTCTCGGCCTAGTCCTTGCGGTAGGTTACGTGGACAAGATACTAGTAGGCACAGCATAAGACGTTAGCGGAGGTAGCTGGCTGTTCTTCTGGTGGTGAGGCACTCTAGTCATGTGGCACGTGTCTCTTTGCGGTTCTCTTCACGTTCCTCGCACGACGTGACCTTTCCGGGTTAGCCTTCTCTCAACTTTTCTCGAGGTCAGTGTCCTGTCGCATGCATGACGTTCTAGTCATGCATGGGGCAGTATGCATGACGTTCTAGTCGTGGCATGTTTGTGTCTGTCTAGGTCGTTTCTAGACTTTTGGTCTGGTCTCGTAGGCCTTGTATTTGGCCTCGTGGTTGTCGATAGATTGGCCACTCCTGATCTTCCGAGTTCAGGGTCGACCCTTCTGTCGTTGTTAGGAGTAGCTTCGGGTGCTGAGGTTAGTTCAGTAGCCTTGCTAGTGTGGTACGGGTTCATCCCCTCTTCCTTACCTGCTCCCTACTCCTACTTCCTTTTCTTTACAGCTTTGTAGTTTAGTTTCCTGCTTTACTGCTATTGGTGCTTACCTGTTGTTACTTGCTATTTTAGTTGTTCCATGTTACTGCGTGTTTTTTAGTGGGGATCCGCGTTACCCCTACTGAGCCAGTGACACGAGGCTCACCCCTGCTTTTTAGGTGGGCTATCGTTCATTCTGCTTCTGCTGGTCCTGGCGTAGCATGTCGTAGTGGCCAGCTGGTACCTTCGTCGGGCTTCCCCTGACTTTCTGGTACGTCTTTCTTTTCTGTTGACTATTCTTGGTAGACTGTCGTCTTTCCTTTGGACTTGACTCTAGTGGTATAATTGTTAATTTAAACTATTAATTAAAAAGTAATTTTATTTCAGCTACTTTAGCAAATCGATCTAATGAAATTTAATTACTTACTGTTATATCTCTATGGCTTCAATGTACTACACGACAATCCTTTTATCCCTTGGGGATGGCTTCACATTGGCATGGTGTCTCTTTGGAGGGTCCGAATGGGACGTGTACTCCAGGGTCTCTTCGGCCGAAACCGTTGTTGCTGCTGGGCTGGCGGGGACATACGGGCGTGCATTTTTACCCGTCCACAGGCGGCGGGAGAGGCCCCCTCTCAAGCCACGCAAAATCCCCCCTCCAACGCTAGCACCCCAGCTGGCGAGCCACCTCCGCCCACTGCCATGGGGCTACCACCCACCGAGAATGCCAACACTTTTCAAACCCTCAACACTAAACTAGACATCCTTGTGGAGCTCTTGAGGACTCAGGTGGCCAGGGAGGAGAGATCGCGCGTCCCCCAGGTAAGTCCCTCTCTCGGCAATGCGTCCCAGCAAACCGCCGGAGGCCACTTCACCCTCCAAGGGCAGTGGCTCATCCGTAACAGGTCACGAGGACCTTCGCAAGTCCCTCCTCCAGAGAAAGAGGCCTCCTCCACACCAAGAAGGGCAAAACTTGGGGGGTGCCATCCACGATTGGAGACTGAAGTCCCCGGGGAACATCAGGACAACCTGCCAGCATGCCCCAATAGCCCTTCAGCACTGCGACAACCAGAGTTGTCCCTCCAACTGTGAGATTTCGAGAGGCAATTCTCAGAGTAGGAGCGTGCCCTACGGGCCCTGTAGAAGACCCCTTCAGCAGAGGATGGGAAGAAATCCCCGTTCTCCGACTACATCCTAAAGGCAGAGATTTCTCCCAGAATCTCTATTCTGACCTTCAAGTCTTATGACGGCTAGGGTGACTCGGCCAACCACTTCAATAGCTTTGACGCTCTGATAACCCTACACGGGGCATCCGACGCCATCAAGTGCAGAGCCTTCGTGACCACCCTAGTCCAAGGCGCCCAAGCGTGGTTCCAGGCCCTCGCCCCCGGATCCATTCGAGATTTCAAGTAATTCGGGCGAGTGTTTAAGGAGAGTTTTGTCGGTAGCGGCCCCCCAAGGTCAGTAGCAGGGCTGTTGGCTCTCAAATAGGCGCAAGGGGAGAGCCTTCCGGCTTATATCAACCGATTTAAGTTAGAAGCCCTGCGGGTCCCCCGCCTGGACGTTGCCTCAGCCACAACAGCACTGACTGGAGGCACCCGAGACGAGAACCTCCATCGTGAACTTGTCCTTCACCCTCCCTCGACCCTTGCCAAGCTAGTGACTCTGGCTTTACGCCATGCCAAGTGCGAAGTGGTTCCTAGCGCTTGCCAAGGCACACCCGGCTCGGGTCGGGAGGGGGACATGAAGCGGGCGTCTGAGCCAAGCTCAGGCCCAGGGAAGAGGCAGAATTGAGACAGGGAGCACAAAGAGTCATTCCGGAGGTACAAGTGGTACACCCCATTAACCGCTCCAGTGTACAAAATCTATGAAGACATCAAGGGCTCGGGCCTCCTCTGCCAACCCGAGCCAATGAAGTCGAAGAGCCGCAATCGCAGCAAGCACTGCCTATTCCATAGCGATCACAGGCATCATATCGGCGATTGCCGCCAGCTCCAGGATGAGATCGAGTGCCTCATCCGCCAGGGACACCTATCTTGGTTTGTCGTCAGGCACAAGGAAGATCGAGGCTCTCCGGAAGAGATTGACAACACCCCCCGCGGGGTACACATCAACGTCATCACTGGAGGAGATGCATCAGGGGGAGATAGTAGCCGAGGAAGGAAGCGTGTGCCCTCTACACTCCACCAGTGCATCAAGTATAGCCTTGAAGGAAGGGAGGAAAGGATATTTACTGACCTTCATCTGTTCGAGGTATTTGAATGTCACCTGGCAGACGCCAATCTATACGCAGAGCAGTCCCAGACTATCTCTGAAGCCAAGACTCCCCTGGGGGCACGAAAAGCCACATCCGGAGACAACTGGTACCCACCACCACCACGCGGGTATGTCAAGCCCAAGGCAGTCTCCCATATCACAGTCTCTGGGGATGTCGGCAGGATAGCACCTCCGGCCATATACCCCGAAGCAAATAAAGCCAGGGTCGACTAGCAGCGCGACCACATCAAAGTCCCAAGGGGCCTCATCAAGCCAATCCCCAGCCTTGAATATTCTACCATCGAGCCCTTCAAGGCCTGGGAGATGGCGCAGATAGATGGGCCAGACAGTTTGTTCTATACGGCTGAAAAGCACCCTATTCGGGAGGATGCGGATTGCTGCCTGCCCGAAGATATCGAAAACCCGCAAGTCCCTGTTCAGGGACTGGCGTTTACCACTGATCGGATGGCCAGGATGTTTCAGAAATAGCATATCCCCTCCGGCCAATCTCAAAGGGACCGGGAAGCTTTCCAGAAGATGTGGCACCCCGCAAGCCTGGACAAAGAGCTAAGGCGAGTCTCTCAGCATCCAGGGTTGGGCTTCACCCTGGAAGAATACTATTACAGCGGAAGGTACGAAGTTGACACTGTCTCCGCCTTCTACCCTGTTGAAGACGGCTTTCTGGGGGCATCTTTTGATGACTACCCAACAGAAGCTGAAGACGCTGAGCCAGTTCAGCTCACTAGTCAAAAGACAGAGACCGTAATCCCTTGCCAATGCTGGGGGCAGGTTCATCCCGAGGAAACTACTCTCCAAGCCAAATTTGATACGGCTAGCAACAGCGGAGCCGAAGAGGCAAAGGAGACGGGGACCCCTCCCTCTAGTAGAGCTCTACTCATGGCAACATCCGCGCCTCTCCTGCCAATCAGGGAAACCTCAGCTTGCCTCGATCAAAAGGCGTACGCTGCCAGGGAAGAAAAGGCCACTGCTATAGAAGATCCTCTGAAAGCTTTGGCAACCTCAAACAGAGAAATCCCTCGACCTCAAAGATAATGCTCCGGAGTTCATCGACCTTCAGCCAGCACCTCTAGAAATAGAGGACGGAGGCCAAGTCACAGTCGATGAGCTAATAGAAGTCAATCCGGGAAGCGAGGAGGACCCCAGGCCCACTTTCCTCAGTGCCCAGCTGTCCACGAAGGAGCAGAAACTATACATCCAGTTGCTGCGAGAATATCGGGACTACTTTGCTTGGACTTACAAGGAGATGCCAGGACTGAGTCCTGTAATTTCACAGCATGAGCTGGCAATCAGCCCGGAAGCCGAGCCAGTGAAGCAGTCGCCACGGCGCATGAGACCAAAGCTCATCACCCAAATCTGCAAAGAAGTAGACAAGCTCATCGAAGTGGGATTTATCGAAGAAAACCAATACACCACGTGGCTGGCGAATATCGTCCCCGTGAAAAAGAAGGTGCACAACCCAGATCTACTTTATAGTCCTGAAGTTGATGTTTAATCTATAGGACCTGAGTTCCACAACTCCCTACTGCGACATATTCTGCCTCAGCAGTGGAGAGAGCAACAGAGTGTTGCTTCTTTGAGGCCCAAAATTGCTATGTTATATGCTGACATTAAATGCAATGAAATGCAGGTGTGGGCTTACATGTACCTCCCCGGACTGGGGAGAGGGCAGGAGGTGCATCCGGACCGGGTGCCCATTGCGTGGCAGTGGACGACGGCCTGAGAGGTGGGCTCCCTACATCGTCAGGTTCAGATGATTTAGGATGACCTCGATGATTTAACCTATGCCTCAGTAAGATCTAAACTTGAACTTTGTAAATGCAACTATATGATTCGACACTAATGCTTAACATGCTGACTATCTGGTAGGTTCGATGGACTCCGTACCAGGGTGAGGGACATGAGGGCCAACCGTGGGTGGTGGCGGTGCTTGCCTACGCAGGACGGGACATCTGGCTCCACTGCATGAATGTGGTCGAGCCACATCACTATCGATTGATCATGAGGACTCTGGGCATTCATCAGCTAGAGGTAGAGTTCCCGACACGCAAGAAGCCAAAGGAGCGCGTGGGACACCACTCGCGTGGGCTCGCGGTGGAGATAGATTGGACCACGCGGGTGACAGACCAGATCTGAGACTGGACGGGGCTAGGCCGAGTGGTGTGTGCTTGAGCTACGAGCGATGAGGCCTACCTAACGACCTACGCTTGACGCTACAGAGACCAGGTCTTTCGTGGCGCACGACGACTGATATGACTTTAGACTTATGCTTCCTAAAATGTTCATGATGATAATGCACTGATGTTTGACTTCCTATATGTAGCTCGAACCCCAGGGACGGATTGCTAAGCTTCAGGGGCTACTCCACTTGACAGTGCAGCAGCGGGATGTGCTTCAGCATTCCTTGGACCTCCTGGTGAGTTTCCCTCAACCTCAGACAAAAAAAATGCTATGCTATGCTCATGAGACTGACATGCCCCTATATGCACCGTGCCGTGGGAGCCCAGCGTCAGGGAGCCAATGCACCGTCCGCAACCTCCCAGCCACCAGCAGACTGGGCCGAGCGGGACGCGAACTTCACGAGGGCAGTGGCACGAGCCGAGGAGGCCGAGGTCGCTCTTGCCGAGAGGGTAAGTGAACACCTGTACTTCCCCTTCCGATTTTGTGATTAAGACTGCAAGAATGATTTATGAGATGAGTGCAAATGTAGGCGAGGGAGTTGACAGCTGTGCTGGGTGAGGCTACCCGACAGAGGAGGAGGCGGAGCACTCTCGTGCTGAGGTGGAGCGTTATCGTGTAGAGGCAGCAGAGGCAGCATGCCGTTGTACAGAGATGGAGCTATCCTGTGGTGGGATGGTGGAGGTGGAGCACCTCCGTGTCGAGGCGACAGAGTTAAGGAGTAGCCTAGAGTAGTCTTGATTGTAGGTCGCTAAGTTGAGAGGCACACTGGGGGTGTATCGGTAGATGAGCCAGAGGTCGGGACGGAGTAGGACCCATAGTGGTGCACCCTGCCATGCCTACCGAAGTTACTTCACTAGCTCCTCTGGTCTGCGGAGGAACGAGGACGAGGAGCGGCGTCATCGAAAGTGAGAGGAGGGGAGCTCAGCCATGGACCCGTCGGGGAAGAGGCACGAGGGCACTGGTGACAGCGGGGGTCCTGATGAGGGACCAGCTTGATGTACTATATGAGGCACATGTAATTTCAGTATGAGTGCTATGACATGACTTGTTTTTGACTTCCAAAAGATGAATGCGTGTATGCTGACATCGACTGACTCTGATCCCACGGACGGGGGGACCACCAGACACGAACCACCCTAGTCACTCTACTAGGAAAATGACACGATGCCACTGTCATGGAGGTCTGTCCTCGCAGAAAAGGCCCCAGTGAAACCTCACAGTCTGGAAACATAGTCACGACCTCACAGTCGTGAACTCAACGCCGTCTAGGGGAAGCCCTCAGTGACGCTCACCGGAAATCCTAGACCTCGGCTGCGGGAACGCTCTTGAAACCACACACGAAGCCCCGCCTCACAGACGGGAAATGAAAACCTGGGACACAACAACTCATGTCACGTGACGGGAGTACTGCCCACCAAAAGAATGACTAGATGCATCCCCTAACGTCTTACACCGTGTCGCAAGTGTTTAGCTACAACACCCCAGGCGGAGACATAGACACACCAAGTAATCAGTACCACAAACAAGGACCAGCTGGGGTCGCGCTCGTCAGCGTTGTCCGACGCCCCCAACCTCATGTGCACACTCAGACCATACGCCCTAGGCATGTCCTCTAGCTGGTAATTCCCCCTGAGCCCGGACTCTACTGTGTGGGGGGCCCTACGATAATTAGCCTACTCACCGTCTCTCTCAGGTACACCGCACCACCACTCCCGGTGGGCCAGCACACGCGTGCCGTGGGAAAGCTACGACTAGTGGGGGCTCATAGAATGTGGACACAGAAAATCACGCACACACCCATCGTGAGTAACACATAGTAACAGGTGGCTCGAGGCCATCATACTCTGGACTGCCCACTAGACCTACTAAACTCAACGGTCCTTGAGTCACGAGACTCGGGGTCAAGATCGTCACATGTGACGGCACTGCACCGTCGATCAGGCCTAATCCCTAGGTCTGAAACCATGGTGACACACGAAAAATCTCCAGCCCCAGACTGGTCAACTGGACTCACAGTCCAAGGCCATACACACAGCCCCCTCGGAACTCAGAACACACACGGGGTCACTCGGACCCCAGGATTCACGAGCACATAAATCGATGTAACGTGGTACCTCTAGACACCCCTAAAACACGAACATGAAACTCACGGTGTCCGGGACACTCACGGGGTCACAGGTCGATCATTGGGTCTCAACTGGACCGACCGGAGATGAACACCATGCAAAACGGACACTGCGAGCATGAAAATCACCTAGCGGCCCTACCTTGGACCGCTAGAGATCCTAGCGGTCTAACTCTGGACCGCTAAGGATAGGCTAGCGATCTACCCTTGGACCGCTAAGCTCCAGGAACTCACAAACGCCTAGCGGTCACTTCTCGGACCGCTAGGAAGAGTGGTGGTCTTTTGCCTGTCTGCTAGGTGATGCCTAGTGGTCAGTCGTAAGATCGCTACCCCACCGACCTCAAACCGACCTAAAACATGGTCAAACGGTCACCCCTTGGACCGCGAGGCTCTGCCTTGCGGTCTATCACATGACCGCAAGGCTCGAACTGACTTAAGGGGGACCCTAGCGGTCACATACAAGACTGCCTAACACCTAGTGGTCACTGGAAGGACCGCTAGGTCATCCCGAACCCAAAAATGGTGAATCACATAGAAAACTCCATTCCACGCCCTATTCACGCCCACGTGAAGAAAAAAATAAGGGAAAACTAGTCCCCTACCTCTCTAGCATCGAGAGGACTCATTTAAACCCCAAAAATGCAATCGAAAAACTAGATCGAGCTCACACCCCAAAAATATGAAATTTCCCCAAAACACCCAAATAAATCCGCTCGGCTCGCCACGGCCTACGAAACTAGCGGGAAAGGAAGGGCACGAGCTAGGGATCCATCCCCCTACCTCCACTGAAGATTTCGCGCACCGTGGATGTCGATCCATGAAGAAATGCCTTGAAACCCTCGCCGGTTCACGAGCACGCCCCCGAGCTTTCACGCGCCACCGGCCCTCGATCCTCGACCCGTCCTCGCCGTCCTCGCCCCCACGCCGCCTCCGCCTCGTCCACGCCTCGCTTCATCGGCCGCCGGAGAAGGGAGGGGAGAAAGAGAGGTGAGAGAGTGAGAAAGAGAGAATGGGGAGAGAGAGTGGGTTAAGGGGGTTATATATAAGAAAATCCGAAAAATGCTGAAAATTCAGAAAAATACGAAAAATTACCTCTGCGATCCTCGGAAGACGCACAACACAGTGGTACTGTTCCGGAGTCGGATAACGCACCGATTCACCCTGCACAGTGTTCCGAAGGCACATCAGAGAAAAATACACATAAATATCCGATAAATATCCGAAAAAAATCTGGGGCATTACAACTACTCTAAATAAGTAGAAGCTATTCCGCTATGAGAAGTTACAGGGGAAGTAGTCGCCTGGTTCGTGAGGCACTACATCATCTACAGATTCGGCACCCCCAGCCGGATCATCTCGGACAATGACACGCCATTCAGGAACAAGACCGTATATGCTTTGGCGTCCAAGTTCCATATTGACTGGAGGACGTCATCAGTCAATAATCCCCAAGCCAACGGTTACTTGAGGCCTTCAATAAAACCCTTTGCAAGCTATTGGCCAAGATAGTGGGTGGCCGTCAACGAGATTGTGGTGAAAAGGTTCATGAAGCCCTATGGGCCTATCAGACTATGTACAAAACCACTACGGGTTGTTCCCCATTCTCCCTGGTCTACGGAGCTGAAGCAGTGGTCCCTGTAGAAATTGAGCTGGCGTCCTATCGCGTTGCTGTTCACGTTGGATTGTCAGGCCAAGACCAATCTGAAATAGAAAGAAGGCTCGAGGAACTGTCCAACCTTGAAGGTGAAAGACTCAGAGCCTATAAACACTTACTAGTGTATCAGGCCCACATGACATGTGCTCATGACAAGTTGGTCAAGCAAAGGACATTTAAAAAGGGCGATCTTATCGTGGTCAAAGAAAAGGAGGTCTTGGCAGGAAGATCCAGCAGTAAACTCCAACCTAACTAGTGTGGACCTTACGTCATCCAGAAGGCCTATGAAGGAGGGGCCTATACGGTCATCGACCACAAGGGAAACAAACATTTCCCTCCTCTTAATGGCAAGCACATGAATCTTTACCATGCACCACCGCAAAAGCTTCCGTAGCAGTCCTCTCAGTACATACCTCTCCCCAACGAAGGTTCAAGTTTTAAAAAAAAATAGGGTTAAAAATATTGATGCTCTGGCGAACCTAGTTATCCTTCAAGTGTTGGCTAAGGGCAAAAAGGCCACAGACTGGGCTGAGATAAAAACCCGCAAGGGCGTCTCGGGTAAAAATGGGTACCCCTTGGTGTGAAAACCTACAAGGACGCACCAGAAAAAGTTAAAGGGGGCCAGTCTCGGCGAAAATCGGAAAGGGCGGTGAGGTTGGTAATGTGAAAAAAAAAAACCCTCTTGCAACATGTTTTACGGGTGGTTCTAAGTCAGTGACTTCACCCTACGATGGAAAATACATTATACCGATGCCTTAGCTATATTTCCCATGTCGTCGTGCGACACCCAGTCCCACCAGGGCGTTATGACTATCATCCCGACATTGTCATACTCTATCCCACCGGGATCGCTAGCATTCAAAACCTTCATATTGGATTCATGTGCCCCATTTGGGCTTTCGAATCCATCTCCTTTTCTCACAGGGTTAATTCATGTCTTTTGGCTAGTCAACCCCGCGTACATTTTCAATTCCAGAGTTGACTCTTATGTCCCTTCGGACTATCAAGTCTATCCATTCCCTTTCAAGAGTTGACTCATACGTCCCTTGGTATGTCACCTCCATCTATATTCTGAACTTCCCGGGTTCAACTCTCATGTTTCTCTCCACCCTTACTGTCCCATCGGGCTCGATCTATGCATGCTCCTTTCGGGCTGCCAACCCGTTTCGCCTTTTGGCTGCCAGATTTAACTCACATGTCTTTTTCAGACTGTTAAATCCACTTATTGTCCCACCGGGTCTGGCCTATGTATGTTCCTTTCGGGCTGCCAACCCATCTTGCCAATCGATTTTCAGGTTTGACTCTCACGTCTCACTAGGGCTGTCAAATCCACTCGTTATCTTTTGGGTCTAATCTATGCATGTCCCTTTTGGATTGCTAACCCATCTCGACTGTCGACTTTCGACTTTGACTCTTACGTCCCACTAAGGCTGTCAAATCTATTTTTCATCTTCTGGGTCTTGACGTATGTATGAGCTGGGGTTGAGTCCCCCATTACCACAGGGTACTGGTCTTCTTTTTCCCATTGAGTTGCGTCGGTTGTGTGTGGTTCGGTTGTGTGTGGTACCTGGTTAACTTTGCTCTACTTTCAGGGTTGCCTGAAGTTCCGTCGTGGACCTACGAGATCGTCAGGTTGCCGCAGTTTGCTCCCCGCCCTGTGGATCGTGTCGCGCCGGGGGCTGGTCAGGTGTCGATTGTTGCCCCCCAGGTCGAGGTCGCATTCACCCCGGGGAGGCTGTAGTATCCGGTCCCGATCGGCGTCCCTCTGGTGCGTTTGCCGGGAGGGTCTATAGCTAGTGGAGGGCCTAGCACTCAAAGGGGCTCCTCTAAGGGAACCGTCAGTGGGGAGGAATCTGCCATGGCTGGTGGTAGCCCCACCCCCCTGACTAATGACGACTTGGCAGCACTGGATAACCAGCGTCGTGCGAGGAAGAGAGGGAGAACTTCTTCTCCTACTCGAAACTACGTTTTGCCTCCTCCACCGTCCGAACTGTCGCCTTTTGAGGCTTCGCCGCTGCCATCGGCCGGGGAGTCAGTGGATGCTCCCCCTGCGTCGGTCCCCTCAGCGCGGGGGCGAGACAAGGGCAAAGCTCTTGCTGCTGACAACGGCAATGCTCTTTCTCCGCCAGGGTCCCCTCAGCGTGGTCGATCCTCACCGCCTGAGGACCTGATGTCCAGGCTAGCCGGGATCATGATGATCGTCGATCTCATGGGGCAGAGTGTATAGTGGTACGATCATACCAGCGAGTTCGGCCCAGGAGCTAAGAAGGAGCTGACGGCGGTAGCCTCGAGGAGTGTGTGCCTGGTTGTCAGCACCTTTGGCCTGTGGAGGCATCATTTCCAGGGTCTTGCCGGGATGCTAGAAGCCAGCCAGGCCCACTAGGCGGGGCTCGGGGAGCATTTGAAGGGGTATGAGGCCGTCAACGTCAAGCTCTGTGACCATCTAGCCCAGCAGGGGCTAGCCTTTTCCTCGGTGGAATGGGATCGGGACTTCCACATGCTCCGAGTCGACGCGGCCAACGCCCGTGTGGCTGAGTTGAGGGCGCAGGCACAAACCACAGTGGCCTGTGCCCAGGAGGTCAAGGCAGAGCTTGCTAGGCTGCGTTCGTCCATGTCTTCCGTTGGTGAGGAGGTGGTGGAGAGCTTCCGCTCCTCTTCGGCTTACCGGGATGAGCTGACAAAAGTGGCCTTGGAGTTCGACGGGCCAGCCCGCTACCGTGGCTTCTGGGAGGGCTGGAGCGTCGTGGTGAAGGCCACAGCGGTGAGTTTTGGCCACATGGCTCCACCTCTTCTTCCTCCCTCTACTCCTTACGGCCCAGAGGCCGACGATGGAGAAGGGGACCCTGGCGCCGAGGAGGTTGATGCCGAGGAGTTGGTGTCGAGGGCGAGCGCGAGCGAGTGAGCACCTGCCAACGTTTCGGTGGGGGGTGACCATGTGGTGGACTTGGACGACGAGCCACCTTCATGTGAGCCTAAAGAAGCCAGGGCACATGATGATGTATCTTGGGTGGGCCTTTAAGAGGGCGCCCCCTCATCTCTTCAAAATTTCTTCTGCCTTTTATTGCTTGCCTAGATGGCAGCCTTACTTTTTGTAAGCTTTTCATTTTGGAATAGAAAGCTTTCCCTTGTTTCATAAATCTTGAAATCTCTTCCGTGCACTTCCCGAAAACAAAAAAAGGAAAAGAGCAGAAGAAAAGAAGAAGAACAAGAAATAAAAGAAAAGAGAGAGAGAGAGAGAAGAACTATCTTTTCAGTCAAAAGACCCCTCTTGGGGTGATTTTTCAAGCACCTTCACGAGGGATACCCCTATATGTCCCACCAGAAAGCAAACCACTGATAGGGAAAGCCCGACTAGAATAGGCCCTCCACCTACTCTGGTGATGTATACAACCTCTCCTTGCATCGACATTAGTCCCATGTCGGCGACCACCTCAAGAGACAAACAAACCCTGTCGGCTCCACCACCTTGGTGGTACCGACGAATAAACACCATATCCAGACCTTACGTCTGGAGAAGGGGAATAAACCTTCCTTTGTGTCAGCACCAACCCAATGCTGACGAATATTCTAAGAGACAAATAAACCCTGTCGGCTCCGTCACCTCGGTGGTATCGACGAACAGACACCCTATCCAGACCTTACGTCTGGAGAAGGGGAATAAACCTTCCTTTGCGTCAGCACCAACCCAACGCTGACAAATATTCTAAGAGACGAACAAACCCTGTTGGTTCCACCACTTCGGTAACGCCGACGAATAGACACCTTACCCGAGCCTTACGCTGGGGATAGGGAAATGAACCCCTCTTTGCATCAGCACTGAACCCAGTGCGGACGACCACTACAAGAGACAAATAAACCTTGTCGATTCCGCCGTCTCGGCGATACCGACGAACAGACACCTTATCCAGACCTTACGTCTGAAGAAGGGGAATAAACCCTTCCTTGCGTCAGCACCGACCCAGTGCTGACGAATATTCCAAGAGACAAACAGACCATGTCGGTCGCGCCACCTCGGTGGTACCGACAAATAGACAACTTGCTCGGACCTTCCGTCTGGGATAAGGGAATAAACCCTTCTTTGCGTCAGCACCGACCCAGTGCTGACGAACATTCGAAGAGACAAACAAATCATGTCGGTTTTGTCACCTCGACGACATCGACGAATAGACATCTCTTCTGGACCTTATGTCTGGGTGGGGAAGTAAACCTCTCTTTGCATCAACGTCGACCCAGTGTTGACGGATACCTCGAGAGATGAACAAACTGCGTCAGGCCCCGCCACCCTGGCGACGCCGATGAGCGAACATCTCACCCAGACCCCTCTCGGGACAAGACAGCGGATAACCCTTTGAATTGAACCTCCCGTTCAGGTCATTTCAACCAATAAGCTCTTCTCTCCGTCCCTTCGGGTGACGAATGACCCTTTTGGAACCAACAAACCCTTCTCTCTATCTCTTTGGGTGACGACCACTCTCCGCACAGCCCAATCTTCCTCACAGAACTGCTCGGCAGGGCCACGGGGCTCGCGTGGTGGAGTGATCCCCTCGTCTCTCCCCTGGGGAGGCGAGCACTCTCCTATGCACCTCCGCAGGCCTAGCCAAAGCATTCCTAGATCAAGCCTTCGATGCGGACTCACACCCCGTCAAGGAGCAAAAGAAGAAAGAGAAAAAAAAGAAAAGAAAAGAAAAGGGGAAAAGGAAACAGATTTGTGGGCCAGCACCCGAAAGGATGTATACCGATGTTTTTCTTTCCCATTCCAGAATAAAGGGGTACATGTACTACGGGGCATACCCCTGAGTTACATGTCGAAAGGAAGAGAGGGAAAGAGGAAGAGGGGAGAGCGGGATACATTGGGACAAAAGAAGTTCAGAGAAAGATTTCACGTCACCGAGAGGGAGGTCATGGTTGCTGAACTCTACTCAACCAAGCAAAGGACAGATGAAACAGCTCTTGAATACATCAAGATGTAGAGGAACCTCGGAATGCGGTGCAAGTGACCCCCGCATCAGGAGGACGCTACGCAGATCTGCAAACAAAACCTCAGGTGGGAGGTACTGGAAAGGATGATTGGCATGGAAATTTGGTCATTTGACTGCTTGAACAACGTGGTGGCTGAGATTGAAGCCTTTCTAGCTAGGCCTACCCCTACATCAACTTCTGCCACCGTACAAAAGGTAAAGACAGTAGAGTAGCGCCCAGCACCTAAAGAAGCAAACACTCTTGATGTCAAGGCGTTTGAACGGCAAAGAGATAAGGGCAAGAAGGCTGCTACACCTCAGCCCGCCAAAGCAGAAGAGAAGAAGGAGGGTCTCTCGCTAAGGGACAAAATGAAGAAGGCCTATTCTTTCCTAAAGGAGAAGACTAAGGTTTTATTTGACTGGGTCACCTAGTACAATAAGCTCACCCTGCCTAAGCCGCAAAGGCTGAAGGACCTGAAGACAAGAGACAGTCCAAGATTCTGCCCTTACCATCAGATGCTGGGACACCCGATTGAGGACTGCTATGTGTTCAAGGACATCATTGAAGGCATGGTAAAGAAGGAAGAAATAGAGTTAGGAGAGTACAAGGTTGACCCTCCACAACCTCATGAAGCGCCTCTAAGGAGAGCTGCGGCCAATATGATTTCTTTGTAATAGGCATTGCCAGAAGAAGTTGCAGAAGCCAGCGGTCAGTACACTTATGAGGCCTACTTTTTGACACCAATGAAAGAGCAACAGGGATGGTAGCAAGTTCCTACAAAGATTAAGAAGAAAGTCACACCTCACCCGAAGGTGGGGGCACATGTTTGTGGCATCGCACCACGACCTACTCCTCTGGCGCCAGCACTAACCAGGACCAGCCCGCTTGCAATAATCAGAATACACACCCACAACTGTAGAAGACTGACTCCGTTGCTGGTGGCTAAAGAAATCTGTCCAGTGGCCCGGCGGCTGCAGGACTACATACACGGGCTAGATGAATATGGATAGCCTGAACTGAGGCCTTTGCTGATAAGGGATCATGTCCCATGGCAAGAATTGGAGTAGCTCTCACTGGGCAAGAAGGAGAAGCTAACAAAATGGCAGAAAAGGATGACCGCCTGTTCTGGGGGCAAGCACCAGCTAGAGACATGAAGAAAAAGCACAAGAAGAAAAGAAGAGTCAGTGAGGCCAAGAGGGAGATAGTGCTGTCCTGCAATACCCTCTTTGCCCTCTTCAATCTTCCCAATGAGGAAGATGAGGAGGAAATATGCTTCACACCCGTTACCCGGGCAAGCCAGGCTGAAGCCGTGACGGCTACTCATGTGACCTAGTCAGACCGAAAATGGTGGCGTCAGTCACCTGCCAATCACAACATCATTTTTTGGGGAGAGCAACCCTACAAGATATGCTCTTCGGAGGTTAAGGGAGCCTAAATCCCTCCTCCTTCTAGGTTATACACTCAGAGTGGGGGCAGCACCACTGTCCTCTCCTTCCTCAAATTTCTAAAAATGACAAAGTGATGTGACACAAGCTAGGACCTACTAGCAAGCACAATAGCGAACCGAAGCGGGCCGTATTTGGCGGCAAACCCCATCCAGGGGAGGGGGTTTACGCGGACCAGCTTTACCCCCTCAAGCTAGTCCACGTAAACCCCTTGTGACCTTTCAACTTCCCCTATAAAAACCCCTTAGGAGCTCAAGGGGTAAAAAAATCGAGCACTCAGCACTTAACACAGAACGCCAGCATCCAACAACTCCAAGGCTTCGAGCGGCTCCCTACAACGAGCTAAGGAGGATTGTTTGTGGGTGACTTGTTCGTTGGCTTGGCAAGCTGAGGGTATGCCATTCACACTTCCCTCACGTACTAACTAGCCATAACATACAAGTCCACGCCCGCCACATGTGAGACACTATGACAAGGGTAGACGTCCCCTTATGCCAGGATCGCCCCTCATGCATCCGTCAACCATGACCATGCACGTGTCATGACATCATGCTCCTTCTCAGTAACGAGGCCATGTTCGATCGCTCAACTTGAGCCATGATCGACCCTCGCCCAGACACCGGATCGACGTATCCCCTCAGTCACCCACCCAGCCACAAGCCCCAGTTCGGCATCGCGGCCATGGCCCACGTCACGGGAGGAACCTTCTATAAAACACATGTGTGTTCATATGTCACGCATCGACCCGGGGACCGGCTAGCACTTCAAAATTGTCCTGTGGCATGCACCTGTTGTACCCTGGCCACCATGGCCCACCTGTAACAATATATGCATCTTAGTGTTACACCGCCAGTTGGATGTATGCTCTCGCATCCACGTTCGGGCCTCTAGCAACCCTCTGTGTCACCTAGCGTGAATCTCCAGCACCCTTTAACCCCAGCCAACACTACCCAACCTGAGACGAACCTATAGCTACAAAGTGGTCTCGGCTCTTTACCCTGGGCTTCAGGAATACGGACTCCTCTTCGACATGGAATGAAGGTCTTCGGATTCAATCCGATGTAAATAAACACCAACTGCTTGCGGTCAGTGGGAAAAAACATCATGTACACGACTCCCCACAGTCACCTGTGCACTCGCACCCACGGAACCGTTCCCCCCTCCATGTGTCGCTCACCCCCTGAGTCCACGTGCTGCGCCCTGGCGGCGCATCCCCAGTTAAACATTCGGTTCCACGGGTAATTGTCGAGAAATCGACTGGCACGCCCGCATCCCAGCCACGTTTCCCCTTAACCTAGAAACTTCCCATGTCACTCGATCTCCCCTTGACTCTCCATAAAAGGCGAGTGCACGGTGCCGCTTTGAGACGGATACAGTCATGAGAGGGGGTGCCCGAGGCCCATTACCTTCCGGCATCTCTCCTGTAGCTATATCCTACCCCTTACTCCGGTCACCGCACACACCGCCTCGGACCCGCTGGCAACATTCGGTGAATCCCCAGGGCGAAGCATTCATTCATAGCATTTATCCATGATTCATATTTTAAAGCTTCTTCTATGGTTTTGGGTTCAACTTGGGAAACTAAGGCTACTCGATCCTGATTATTGACTTCCTGACGAAAAGATCTAGTCCTAAGGAGATCATGTGAATTTCCTATAATGTTATGTGTAGGATGATCTTTCATAAATTTGATATTGTCTGGGGACTAACCTTGTTTGGTTGACTTACCCTGCTCTGGGTCATTCTGTGCAGCTGGTTCATGTGATGTGGCACAACCCAGGGGTGGTGCGTGGTGACTCGACATGCCTCGGACCTAGACCCACATGCATACACGCGAATGAACACCTGCATGCGTTGTTTCCAATAAGGATAATTAGTTCCAGTAAAATAAGGAGGTCTATTAACAGAATATCCTTCAGGTAGCAAACCCTTGGACGACAATCCACCATTTCTCTCAAGGTCGTTGGACCCCATAGTGAGAGATCTCACTGCCCTCAGAAACCCACGCAAGGGGCGCTATCCCCTTGACCCCCGCGACCTGACTGGGTAGGTCGATCCCCGCGACCTGACAGCGCAGGTCGATCCACGTGTGAGGGCGCACGTTTGCGAGTTCAGGCTTCACACTTAACACTTTACTTCCTCCAGACTGTGTACAACGAAGAAAAAGTAAGGGTGCCCTGTGGTATCAGACGTGGGCATGATCATTGAGCTTTCACTTTTACTTTCTCCATGTCATTCCTTCTCCATTCATTTGCTTACCTGTCATGAACAAAGCATCACATATGTCAGTCATATGAGAGTGGAGAACAAGAATGACTTATAGTGTTAGCAATTATCAAAACCATGAGATACAAATGACCACAGGGGCACAACAGAGGGGGGGATCTCGGGCTGGAGGTTAAGATCTTTACATCCAAACACTACCTCCACGCAGGGAGGGGCTATAAGCCGGCCAGGAGGGGAGGGGAAATGGAGCTAGAAGCCGACGTGCCCAGCTCTACCAGTTCTACCAGCTTCTAGAACCACCTGATAGAGAGTCGAAGATGGTGCCACCATGGTCTTTACTGTCCTCAGAATAGGCTACAACTAGTGCCAAAATCTTCTGGCCTGACCTAGGAAGACGCCTAATTTTTATTAGAACTTCATGACGAGGTCACTGTCTGGGGCAAGGTCTGGAGCAGAGCTGAACTGCTCTGGTTCTAGTTGCTCCTAGAGTGATTCTGCTGGAAGATGAGGGTGCCACGAACACTCCCAGGGTCCGTTTAAGGCGGGACCAGAACCGTTGCAATATTGGGCAAGCCTTCTTCGATACGAGACTAGCGGGACTACCAGAGGAGGCTGGGGCAGGGCGCGAGAACCAGAATGGTGGGAGGGGTCGGCTCTGACTCAGAGGGAACTGACCTGTGCACTCCAGGGAGAAAAATTAGAACTTGGTGCTCCGGGGTCCAAATGGTGTTCTTCTTCTTCGTGCTGACATAGGACTTGGAGGAGAAGATCCCAGATCAAGAATCACGTCCAAACTCGCATAGGATCGGCCGTGGTCGAACTTCTACTCAGGCTCAGGTTCCCAGCTAGATCTATGCTGCGCAGTTGCGGGAGAATGGCTCTCCCAGGCAGCACCGACATCGGATCGATGCGAAACCACCTCGCCTGAGAAGCTCCCTCGACAAGCTTTCCAGAAATGTAGAGCAAGATGCCTGAAGATGCGTGGTGACTCCAGGGCAAGATATGCAACTCGACCCTTGCTTCTGCCTGTGAACTGGGATGAGCAGGGTGGTGATTGGTGATGAGAAATGTGGGTAGATGGGATGAGAAATGGGGTGGATGAGGGTGGGGACAACCCTAGCTATGAGGGGGTCTTGGAGGGGGGCTTTCCCAGCTGTGGGAAGGGGAAAATGGGGTGTTGGGGTTTGTTTTACCAAGGGGTGGGGGGGAGCTACGAATTTTGGTTGTGGGGGAGTAAGGGTTGGAAGGTGGCTTGGGGATTGGTGGGTTCTATCTTGGGATGAGGGGGAGGAAATTCAATTAATCCTACTAAATCTCATCCTTCCAAAATGGCAACTTCTTCCTAGTTCAAGCAAGATACTGCAACGGGCTTTCTATTTTCCATCCTGACAGGAAATAGCACCTTAGATAGGGGCGCAGTTTATGAAAATGATGCCTCATGCAAGGGACGTTGCTCATGTAATTGGCACCCAAGAGAGAGGCACTATTTCAAGAAATGGCGCCTCTCTGAGTAGTCTTCAATTCATGAAATGGTGCCTTAAGGGGAGGCACTATTTTATTTTTGGTCTTTTTATTAGATGGTTTAAGTATATATATATATGTTGGGTCATTGGTTTTAGTTTTTATTCCTTCAATTATCAGGGTTGCTACACCCTCCCCCACTTAAAAGAATTTGGTCCCCAAATTCAATCGCATATAAATGTGGAGAGTGTAGGGTACATACCACTTAGAATAAGTCTAAAAATCACTTTCTCATAGACTCCTCGGTCTCCCATGTGGCTTCGTGTTCCGAGCATCTACTCCATTGCACCTTGACCACAGGGATAGTTTTGTTCCTCAGTGTTCGTACTTCGCGATCGAGGATCTTCATGGGCTTTTGTTCATATGTGAGATCCTTCTGTATTACTAGGTCTCCATGATCAATGATATGCGACGGATCATGCACATATTTCTTCAGCATGGATATGTGGAATATATTATGGACTTCGGACAATTGAGGAGGTAGAGCAACGCAGTAAACAACCTCGCCAACTCTTTCCAGTATCTCGAACGGTTCGATAAATCTCGGTGTAAGCTTGCCCTTAACACCAAATATCCTTATTCCACGTCCAGGTGATATCTTAAGAAACACATGATCTCTGACTTGGAACTCGAGATCTCTTCTTCTTGTGTCAGCATAAGCTTTCTACCTAGACTGAGCAACATGTAGCCTTCCTCTAATGAGCTGTATCTTCTCGGTGGTATCCCTTACTATGTTTGGGCCTAATAATTACTTTTTGCCAACTTCATCCCAGCACAAAGGTGATCGGCAACTCCTTCCGTATAAAGTTTCGAAAGGTGCCATTTGTATACTTGCCTGATAACTATTGTTGTATGCAAACTCGACCAACGGCAGGTGATCATGTCAACTTCCACCAAAATCAATAATGCAAGCTCTGAGCATATCTTCTACCACCTGATTGGTTCTTTCGGTCTGACCATCTATTTGAGGATGAAAAGCTGTACTAAAGTTGAGTCTCGTCCCTAATGAATGCTGTAGACCTTTCCAAAAATGAAAAGTAAATCGTAGGTCTCGGTCAGACACGATTGAGACAGGCACTCCATGTAATCTAACTATTTCCTTAATGTATAAAGTAGCCAGAACATCTACTGACCATCGGCTCTTTATTGGCAAGAAATGTGCTAACTTGGTCAAGCGGTCAATAATAACTCATATTCCATCATGCCCTCCTTTCGATTTAGTTAGACCCATAATGAAGTCTATACCGATATCCTCCCACTTCCACTTAGGAATATCCAGAGGATGTAGCTTACCGACAGGCTTTTGGTGTTCTGCCTTGACCTGTTGACAAGTGAGACAACGAGACACGAAGTCCGCTACTTCTCTCTTCATGTTTGGCCACCAAAAGGTTCTTTTTAAATCTTGGTACATTTTGGTAGATCCAGGATGAATGGTGTACCTTGATCTGTGAGCTTCATCTAAGATCTTCTCTCGCGCTCTCACTCTCTCTCTCCCGTTCTCTCTCGTTCTCTCACCCTCTCGGCTCCGGCTGCAGACGGAGGCGACCGTGGGTGAGGTGACGACACCGGGGAATTACTGAGACGCGTGGTGGAGTGAGGATCGGTGCGATTTTGGTGCGATCCCGAATGGTGGATTCAAAGCCGGCGGTTCGATTCGCGTGGTGATTTTCGGTGTGGTGTAGTCCCTTCGGTGCTCGGTTTCTTCAGTGGAGGTAGGGAGACGGATCACTACTTCATTTTGTATGTTTTCCCTACTCCTGTGTGCGATTTGGTGGTCGATCAGGGGAGATCGGGTCGGTTTAGTGAAAATCATAGTTTTTGGGGTTTGTAGAGTTTGCCAGAAAATGGCAACCATTCTCGATAAAATTAGTGTCAAAATAACCGTTGGGATGTCAGGATCCCATTCTCGTAAGTTTCGTCTCGATCAGTTGTCATTTGGGGCTGGTAGGAGTCCGGGAACCCCGATGACTCATTTAGGGTCGATTCGTTAGAATCACCCTGATCTCGCGTTTTAATGCCTACATGTGCCATTTTTTAGCCCCCAGGTGTGTTGTATGCTCGTGTACATCTGTTTCCCCTGCGCTTCAGCATGAATGGGGCGTGGAACGGGCCGATTCGGCCGTTCCCCTATTTTGCTCACCGATTTTATGTAACGGTCATTCCAGTGACCATCACACGTGTAACAACCCCACAATAGACCGCTGCAACTGTTAGTCGTTTCACATTCTTCGAGGCTGGGTTAGTGTGATGGACCAGTATAGGACCGTCACATGGCTATAACGCGCCTGGCTTGGTGCGTTACATTATGAGTGTGACAGACCAGCATAGGACCGTCACATGGCTATAACGTGCCTGGCTTGGTGCGTTACGTTGTGAGTGTGACGGACCAGCATAGGACCGCCACATGGCTGTAACATGCCTGGCTTGGTGCGTTACGTGCTGATGTTTTCAAGGACTGTGGCTGTCAGTCCCTCGAAGATCATGTCTACCTCGAAGATCGGGTCAGTTGGTTAGCCCTGACGGACCTCCCCTTGTCCGTCACATTGTTGTGGACACGTAAAATTGTACATCTGTGCGTCCCGACCAATTCAACATCAACAACAACTTCAACCGAAGAGATTTCAGAGAACACATCCCATCTGAACCCTCCGAACAAACAACACACTGCCGTGAAGCCACTCTCAAAGTCATGACAGCGAAGAGAGACCAACCCCTGGGAGACCCACAATTCGTGGGCCCCGAAGAGAATTAAGTGGATCGTCAATCAGGCTCAAAACGGGCCCAAAACCCCTTCAACGGCACGCCCATATGGGCCTTCAGTGGTACGCCCAGCGTGGCCTTCAGCGGCGCGCCCCTGTGGCCTTTGCCGACACGCCCCCAGTGCACCTCCATCGGCATGCCCTACCAGCCTTCAACGGCATGCCCGCGCAGTCATTCAGTGGCACGCCCATACGGGCCTTCGACGGCATGCCTCTCTTGGGTTCTTCAGCGGTACGCCCAGTCCTTTCAACGGCACGGGTCTTCCAACGACACCTCTGGTAGAACAAATGTCACGCCATCCCCCTATGGATTCGTGGTGCACAGTGGCCCACCTGAGGTGTCAAACGGAGAGGGGGACACGCTACCTACTCCCCCTGCCACCAAGGATGGGAAAGTCAACACGTACTCCGAAGCACCAATGGCAGCACAACCACTGCCGACAACTCAGGACAAGGCAACTAGACCTACTCACGTAACGATCCTTAAGTCAGATGACTCGGAGACAAGATCATCATAGATAGCGGGATAAGCCGCCAATCAGTCTACTCCTAAGCCAGAGGAAACGACGCTCTGCAGGAAATGACTCACGAAGACTCGAGGGTGCATCGAGGACCCTCAACACATCTGAATACGTAAATCGAGGTAGAACGATATCTCGAGGCATCCAGAAACATAGTCTTGAATTGGACAAATCCGTCGAGACGCTCACAAGGTCACCTGTCAACCCCTGTTCTCACCAGGTTGACCGGAACCAGACATGACACACACACACAGATACACACACTGCATGCACAAGCACTATTGGCCGTCCTATCATGGTCACTGCCCCTATAGGATGCCAACAGACACCCACAGGTCATGGGAAAACCACGAGATCAAGCCAAGACAAGCAAAAATCGAAGTAGTGGACAACGACTACAATATGGGCAGAGAGAACTATCATTCAACCGCTAGGTGAACCTGACAGTCAAGGAAAGTCGCTGCAAGACCAGAGACAAAGACACTGGCAGGTCTAGATCAAGTCGTTAGGGTACTGTCGCAGTCAAGGAAAAGACTACACCCAGTCACCTGAACCGATCGATCCAAAAGCCACCGACAAACAGACACCGCCCTAGAACACAACCTAAGATAGACCAACACACAGAACAGAACGACGACCATCACAGCCAACAACAGGACTATAATGCACCTCTATAGGGGCATTACTTGCTCTGACACACCAGGGTAGGGGCGCTAGGGAAAATAGACCTGGAATCTAATACAGACCATATGATGCACCAGAACAGGCGCGCCACATCAGCATAACGCACCAAGGTAGGGACGTTATGGCCAACGAAGTAGAACTCAAATAAAAGGGCATGTAACAAACCTCCATAGGTGCATTACACAAGCCTAACGCACTAGGACAGGTGCGTTATGGCCAACAGACCCAAAATACAAACACGTACCATGTAACGCACCAAGCTAGGGGCGTTACACAACATGATGCACAAGGGGAAGTCCGTTAGGGCTAACCAACTGACCCGGTCTTCAAGGCAGACACGGTCGTCGAGAGACTGACAGCCACAGTCCTTGAAAACCACAACACGTAACGCACCAAGCCAAGCGTGATACAAGCATGTGACGGTCCTATGCTGGTCCGTCACACCAAGGGCGTAACGCACCACCATAGGCACGTTACAGTCATGTGTCGGTCCAGTACTAGTCCGTCACACGACCCCTACCTTGAAGAATGCAAAATGACCCACAGACGTAACGGTCTATCGTGGGACCGTTACACAGTGTGACGGTCTCTGGAAGGACTGTTACACAAATCTGGTGAGCAAAACAGGGGAACGGCCGAATCAGCCCATTCCATGCCCCATTCACGCCGAAGCATAGGGGAAACAACGCCAAACGATCATACAACATATCTGGAGTCGAAAAATGGCACATGCATCCACTAAAACGCAAGATCGGGGTGATTTCAACCAATCGACCCTAAACAAGTCACCAGGGTTCCCGGAGTCCTACCGGCCCCAAATGACAACCGATCGACATGAAATTGGTGGGGTTGGGATCCTGACATCCCAGTGGTCAATTTGACACTAGAACCCTAGACCTAGGACAAAAGACCCTAGATACCCTTGGTCAAGGAGAGAGAAAAGGGCATAATGGGGAAGGAAAATATTAAAATCACCATATGGGGACAAAATAGGGGGCGCCCCTCTCTCCTAGTCAACAAAGGCTCCTTGGTCAATATTCTCCCATTAATAATGGGCCATCATATTGGGCCCTCTATGCTGGGAGGCCCACAAGAGAGGGAATGGCCCAATTGGGCTCCAAGTGGCATTGAGGCCCAATTTGAATATAGAACCCTTAGTTGGACCTTGATGATTATAGGAGCCCATTTAACACTCTCTTGACCCAAAAACAACTAAAGAAGAAAATAAATTACACACTACACACCAAATAAATACAAAAAATGTCACGCTCAAGAGGGAGACTCCAGATGGTCTCCAAGCCACAGGGATGACTGCAAAGCTCGAGTGGTGGTGCATGTCCTCTATCAATGGCTCGCCGAATCATGCTTGTCATTAGCTCTGGTGTTCGCACTAGCATTGCTTATCCTCTCTGTGAGTGTGGCCTCGGCCTCCTCGGCCCGTGCTACTGCTCGTGCAAAATCTGCATCCCGCTCCACTCGGTCTGCTGATGCCTGAGTAGAAGAAGAGGGAATGTCGGGTCCAGTCCGCTGGGAGCCCACAGCACACTACATATAGGGAACACATAGGTGAGGAAACCTCATAAGTAAGAATGTTTAAGTCTGAAATAGGGTGTGGCTTACCAGAAGCTCTAGCGAGCGCTGGAACTCATCCCGCTGCTGGATAATGGAGTGGAGGAGCCCTTGAAGCTCCGTAATCCATCCCTAGGGGTCAAACTACATACAGTATGTTAATCATTAGTTCATCAGGATCATAAGCATTTTTGAAGTTTGAGGGTTTGAGAGTTCATACCGGTCGTCATGTGCCATGGAAGACCTGGTCTCCGTAGCACCGTGCATAGGCCTTCAAATAGGCCTCGTCGCTGTCAGCTCAGGCTCACACGACTTAACCCCACCTAGTCCAATCGCAGATCGGCTCCTCAACTCGCATGATCTAGCTCACCTCACTTGAGAGCCCGCGTGAGTGTCCTCCCACACGCTCCTTTGCTGACTCGCGTGTCAGGAAGTCCACCATTGGCTGGTGTACTCCTCGGGTCCTCGTGATTAGGCAGTTGTGTAGTGGCTCGATGATGTTCATGCAATGAAGCCAGATGTCCCATCCTGAGTATGCTAGGGCCACTTCCACCCAGGGCTGACCCTCGTATCCCTCTCCTTGGTAGGGCATCCAGCGAACCTACCAGGCAAGGACGTAAGATAAGGCATTAGTGTTTAAACATGTAGTTACATTAAAACTTTAAAGTTTAGGTCTTACTAATGCATTGGGTAGGGTGTCAATCTCATCCTGGATAGCTTGCACCTGGCATTGGAGCGAGCCTGTCTCCCGTACAGCTATCCACCGCCTCCCGATGGGTACTAGCCTGGGATGTGCCTCGTGTCCTCTCCCTGATGCGGGACGACGATGAGACTCGATATGCGGACACGAACCTACGATCTAGACAAACTGACACGACTCACTAGAGGATGCGACCAACAACTGTACGACCAAGTCATCACCTAACGTGACTCCCGAAGGGACAAAGATGCCCCAAAATAAGAAGCACTCGCTCACGGTCGTCCCCGGCGAGGGAAACGAGTCGATCTGGCGGCATTTCCCTGCTGCGGATATGGGAGGACGAGAAGCTTGTCTATGACGTGCGACCGGAATCCACCATCGTTGCCGAGTCCGCCGAGTTCGCCAATCGTTTCCGGTTCTACAACGGAAGCGATGAGCAGCTTCCCGACCCTGACCTTGAAGCGTTCCTTGGTGCGGGCAATGTCCCGGCCTATCGTGGAACTTGCTACGCCGTATTCCCCAACTACGACCTGACCGATACCGGCGAGCGGATCAAGGACTATCGCTGGGAGGTTGCGAGCGCATATACCGACAGTTCCGTGACTGTTGACTCCCTGGCTATCTCCAGCACATCGGGAAATATCTATACGTCGCCTGACGGCCTAAGTTGGAGTCTGCTTTCTTCTGTAGGCGGCGGCGGCAATGACGCGATTTTCGCGGGGCCGGATCGCTATGTCCGCTGGACCCTTGGGCAGGCTGAATACTCTGTCGATGGTGGCGTGAACTGGATCGCGAGCAGCGGCAGCCTTGGCAATAGTGGTGGGGCGCGCTCAGGCTGTTATCTAAAATCACTGGATCAGTACGTCATCGGCGCGAACATTGCCGGGGTTTCTGTCTCAGGGGATGGGTGTTCCTCCTTTCAGACTTATGCCGCCCAACGAGTAGGGGTCGTTGCAGCGTCAGACAATCTGCTTGTCGGGGTGGATGTTGCTACCTCACATCTTGTCTACGCTACTGATGCTTCCGGCGCATGGACAGTGGGGCCCTCCATAAACGCGGATATGCCAGCCACAGAGTGCATTGCCTATGGCGGAAATGTTTTCAAGATAGGAGGAGGAGACTCGGGGGTTCCGCAAATCATCCAAACAGGCGCAGGCACTGCCTACACGATAGACGTTCTTCCATCTTTTGCCACTGCGATAAAGATCACATGTCTGTGCTTCGGTAATGGCATATGGGTTGCCGGAACGGACTCAGGTGAGCGAATGTTCGACCTGGGCCAAGGCGCTGGCTGGGAGCTGGCGGACGACAGCTTCGGCGCGGAGTGCATCCAGATTTCGTTCAACGGCTCCCTGTTCTTGATGGCAGGCAGCGGCAAGGTTCAGTCCAGCCCGACCGGCAAGACCTGGACTACAGGACAGACAAGCGCCGGGATGCGCGGCGTGGCTTCCCTCCACTACATTCATCAGGAAGTGATTGGAGAAAAAGTCCCTCTATCCTCCATCGTGTCGGAGCTGTGTGAGCGTCCCGGCCTGCCTGCCTCACGCTATGACGTAACCGAACTGACCGACATGGTGGACGGCCTGGTCTTGGCCGATGACTATACCTATGCCGATGCGATTCGGACCCTCATGCCGGTTTACTTCTACGGGGCAACGGAGCATGACGCAGGGGCTGGGTACAAGCTGCACTTCCCCAAGCACGGAAAGCCAGTCGTCACCACGCTCACGATAGACGACTTCGTATCGGTTCCCGACAAGACTGTCAGGCAGGACGCCTATGAGCGCCCCCGCGTCCTGCACATGCACTACCAAAGCCCCACCGTGGGCTATGCGCCTGCCAAGGCATCACCGTCGCGGTTCTCGCCTGACGTTAAGGTCGTAGGCGAGCAGTCGATTCAAGTCCCGGTTTCCTTCAAGGATCAGGACGAAGCGTGGCAGCGGGCAGACAAGGTGCTGAAGATCGTCTGGACCGGGATCGCGGGCGAGGAAGAGTTCAGTTCTAATTAGTGTTTATCACACATTTTGTAAAAAGCCAAAAGTTTTCTTAAAATTTATAAACACCCAATTCACCCCCTCTTGGGTGTCATTGATCGCGGGACTTCAGTTTAGACATCTTGTCTCTTGGGGATCGAGCAATACTAGTCCATCTTTCAAACAATGGACGTAGGGCGCTCTCCAATTGTCAGGTTGTTCTTCGATTGCGTCGACATGCTCAAAATTGGTGCTAAGGTGCTTCAATTCCTCCAGGAGGACAAATTGGGAACCAGATGGGCCAAAGGAGGAGGTCGGGCGAGAGAGGGCGTCCGCTCGAGAGTTCAATTCCTGAGTAATTTGGATTACCTGAAACCTCTCAAATTTTCGAGCTATCTCCCTAGCCAATTGAAGGTACTTAATCATTTGCGGTTCCCAGGCTTCATAGTCTCCATTGAACTGGCTAGCAACCAGTTGCAAGTCGGTGAAGATCTTGACCCTTTTTGCTCCCAGTTGCTTGGCCATGCGGGCCCCTGAGATCAGGGCCTCATACTCAAAAATATTATTGGATGCTACAAACTTGAACTTGAGGGGTTACTGTAGCTCTTTTCCTTCAGGGGAGCTTAGGATAACTCCCGCACCACTACCGACCAAATGCGAGGAACCATCGATGTAAAGTTCCCAAGTAGGACTGTCAGAAGCTGGTGAAGGATCCTCGGGCGGGGCCGTGCATTTTGTAATGAAGTTGGCAAGCGCCTGACCTTTGATGGCTATGCCGGTGTGGTAGAAGATATCGAACGCTCCTAGCTTGACTGCCCACTTCATGAGGCAACCAGAAGTCTCGAGGTTGGCCATAATCCGCTTCAGGGGTTTATCAGTAAGAACTACAGTGCTGTGCCCTTTGAAGTATGGGCGAAGCCATTGGGCTGAGGTAACTAATGTTAGCACGAATTTCTCAGTTACGGGGTACCTTTTATCGGTGTCCAAGAGCACTTTGCTGACGTAGTAGATCAGTCTTTGGACCCTAGTCCTCTCGAACTAACACTGAGCTAATTATGGAAGGCATTGTCGAGAGGTAGAGATAGAGGGTCTCTCCTAGGATGGGCTTCGAGAGTATGGGTGACTCCATCAAGAATTCTTTTAGCTCAGTGAAGGCTTTTTCACACTCTTCGCCCCAGGAGAAGGTCGGGGCGGAAGTCTTGGGTCCTCTTAGTAGCTTGAAGAATGGTATGCACCGCTCCGCGGCTCGGGACATGAAGCGATTGAGTGCGACCATATGTCCTATTAGGTGTTGCACGTCTTTGATGCTCAGAGGTTGCTGCATATCCATGATGGCTTGGATTTTTTCGAGGTTTGCCTCGATACCTCGGTAGGTAATGAAGAAGTCCAAGAACTTTCCCGACCTAACTTTAAAAGCACACTTGGTTGGGGTGAGCTTCATGTTATACCTCTGGATTTTCTCGAAGGTCTCCGCCAAATCGACAAAGTGGTCTTCAACCTTCGGGGATTTTACCAACATGTTGTTGATGTAGACTTTCATGTTTCTACCGATCTGATCCTCAAACGTCTAGTTCACCAACCTCTGGTATGTTGCTACGGTGTTCTTGAGCCTGTGGACGCACTTTTTCTTCTAACTATTTATTTGTTTGTTCGTTGGGAATGGAGTTTTCCCGGGATTTTTTTTATTGAGTGCGTGGGCGTGCCAGTCACCGAAGTGTCCTTTAAGAAATTTCATCCTCAAAATTTAAGGACCAACAAGGGTAAGACAGGGAAGAACAACCCGACAATTACAGATACAAAACACGAGAAACAGAGTTCAGAGGAACAGCGTCAGACTGTTGTCACGAATATATGCTTGGGAGTGAGCACGATCACAAGTGAACACAAGTCTGACACCTCTGAAGCAAGGCAACGTCGCTTACGTCTCACTAGACAAGAGACACGACTGTCAGAGTAACAGACACCGAGAAACGGATCGACAGAAGCGATAGGCACAACCAACATCAGCTTACACAAGGAAACATAGTCCTCTCAGTTGACAGCCTGACGACATCATCAGCTCCGGTGCCAAAGGAGACAGGGAACACCAGGCACATAGGACGCCAATGACGATTATACGGAGGAACGACAGTAAAAATCGACAACACTAGACCACAAACAGTATTAAGTCAGTCCTCACTCAGATATCACATCTGATCGAGTCACTAGCTACTCAACAGGGAAAAGGAGCATAGCCAGCTACTGACGAGCCGATGGTCCAGCACATAAACGCATAATCATACGAAAATAGCACTTACAAAAACAACAGCCAACGACAACAACACCAGCAGGATTCCATCTCCGTACAGCACACAGAACCATGGAACACACTGTAAGTAGGGTCGTATCAAGGCACGCGGCAGCTGAGCACACGACTACAGGGAGCGAGTCATACATCAGGCCGTATACCAAGGAAAGACCCACAACAATTAAAATCGATTGCAAAAATGACAAGAGACACCACAATCTCGGGGAATGCATCTCAAGGATTATGATCACGCCTCGAGAGCACAACACCCACAAGAAGGAATGCTGAGTAGAGGGTACTTTATCAGTAGGGAAGCTGACGATTCCCGCAACACTCGCAAATGCCACGCTAAAACTAGAGAAATGATCGACAACGGCACGGTCACGGTAATATCTAGGCACATGCAGCTAAGACGGAGTCACATCGAGAAGATGCAATTCACTCGGCCAGCCAGAATTGTGCGGAAAGATCCTCAGCTTATGGGTCATCAGCCCACACGCTTCTGCTACGCACTCAATAATGCACGAAGGCATTAGAAAGAACCTCGGCTTTTGCATCTCAATACGCACTAGGCGTCATTGCAATCCCAGAAAATCACAATGTAACACGCCTCGGGCACTGATCCAGCGAGCAACCGAATAGAAAAAGCCCAATTGCAACGGAGAAGAGCACCAGCTTCAGCACAAAGCCCAATAAAAAAGTACTAATCTCGGCCTACCTTTGCGTCCTGCAAATGACAAATGAGCCTCACATCACATCGACCGTTGGACACGGCACGACGAAAATACGATGCGCAATAGCTCTTGACACGAAAATTAGGTCCAAAGCCACGCAGCCGTAAAACAAGGAGACGATTAGGCTCAAATTAAATTGTCCACACTTGAGTAGACACAGGACAAGGTAGTACTGAAATGACAATTCCAAGGCCAACCTCACAAAGAGATCCACCAAACAACATGGGAAGCATCGAGCATACCAATAGAAGCTCACCAAGAAGGGAAGAGCCTAGTTCACTCGAACAGCTTCTCAGCCAAACTGGTCCAATCGAGCACTTCAACTTCAACAGGAGCGAAACATGGCAGGAGCTAACCAGACTTAAGCTGGGATGATCAAAATATTGTCCCAGAGTATCGTCCTCTGGTGTTTTCATTTCTGTTTGGCTTGGCTTGTCCTTGCAGTCCGCCCGTTTTCTCATGGGTGTCTCCCGACATCCTATAAGGGCTAAGACTATGTTATAAGGCAGCCAAGAGTCTTCTTGCTTGTAGTAGGGTTCTCTTCCCTACTGTAGACTCATTATTGTCTAGTTCCAATCAACCTGGGGTCACCCAGTGGTTGTCAGGTAACCATCTGTGTGTCTCGACAGTTTTGTCTAGTTCGAGGCATGGTTATGGCTGCAGTGAGGTATCATCTTACCTCGTTCTACGTGTCTAGGTGTGCTGAGAGTCCTTGATGTTCCCTTAAGTCTCTACGTGTCATTTCTTTTGATAACGTCGTTCTCTCTGGCTTAAGATTAGATCGATTGGCAGCTTGTTCCACTATCAGTGATGATCTTACCTCCGAGTCGTCTGACTCAGGGATCGTTAGGTGAGTAAGTCTAGTTGCCTTGTCCTGAGTTTGTCGGTAGTGGCTCTACTGCCATTGGTGCTTTGTAGTATGGGTGACAGTGCATGATTGGCCTGTCTGTATTTTAGCACTCGTGTTTTGAGTCTCTGTGTCTTGTGAGCCTCCACTAGTCATAGCCTTACGACACGCTTTGGCGTGATGACTTTTACAGCAAGGCACTTTCTGGTTTACTATTTGTAAGCTAGTTTTCGTCGGCTCCCGCGGTTACCGTAGCGTCCTTCGGGGGGAGAAAATTAACTAGAGGCCTGGCTCAGGCAAGAGCCAATGTGTGCACACGTGGTCAGGGGCTTTAGACTTGCGTCGTCAGATGTGACCCAGACTAGTCACTCGCAATTGTTGTACTGTTCTGGTTCTGACACTGTCTTGGTCCCAGCCTGGACCTTGTAGTGAGTTACGCGGACAAGACACTAGTAGGCGTAGCATAAGACATCAGTGGACGCAGCTGGTTGTTCTTCTGGTGAGGGGTACTCTAGTCACGTGGCACGTGGCTCTTTGTGGTTCTCTTCACGTTTCTTGTGCGTCGTGACCTCCCAGGTTAGCCCTCTCATGGCCGTACTCGAGGTCAGTGTCCTGTCATATGCATGACGTTCTAGTCATGTGTGGGGCAGTGTGCACAGCATTCTAGTCATGTCATCTGGGTCTACGTCTGTCTAGGTTTTTCCTAGGTTTCTTTTGTCTATTTTGCAGGTCCCTTGCAGCGTTGACAGATTGGCAACTCCTGACTTCGTCAGCATAGAGTCGCCTTCCTGTTGCTTCTTGGAGTAGTTTGGGTGCCGAGGTTAGTTCGGCAGCCACTTGTCTGGTACGGCTTCCTTCCCCTCATCCTTAGCATGCTCCCTATTCCTACTCTCTGCCTCTTCTTTTACAACTTTCTAGCATAGATTTACAGCTTTGTATTATAGTTTTCCAGCTTTGCTACACCTACTATTTTACTTGTTTCATGTTACTGCATGTTTTCTAGTGGGGATCCGCGTGACCCCTACTGAGCTAGTGACACGAGGCTCACCCCTACTTTTCAGGTGGGTCGTTGTTCGTTCTACTTCCGCGATTCCTGGTGTCCGAGTTCGTAGCTACCAGCTGGTACCTTCGTCGGGTTTCCCCTGACTTTTTCGGTACATCTTTTCTTTTCTGTTGACTGTAGTATTAGACTACTTGTCTTTCCTTTAGACTGGACTCTTGTATAATTTTTTCTCCCGTTCTCTCTTCTTTCTCTCTTCGCTCACGGGGACGACGGAGCCCTAGGCTCTGTCTTCCCCTTCTCCCCCCCTCTCTCTTTCTCTTATCCTCTTCTTCTCGTCCTTCATCTTTTCCATCTCCGGCGTCGTGGATAGGAGGCACCGCCGGTCATGCCGGTGGAGTAGGGTGTGAGCGTGTCGAATAGCGAGAACGTGAGTGTGCCATTGGGGGAGAGCAACGGGTGCACCGGGGAAGAACTTCAGGGTGTACCGGCGTAGGGCACAGAGAGTGTGCCAGGGAGCGAAGCACCGAGTGTACCGGGGAAGAACTTCAGGGTGTACCGGCGTAGGGCACAGAGAGTGTGCCGGGGAGCGAAGCACCGGGTGTACCGGGGAAGGCCCTTATGGGTGTACTGGGGAAGCAACCCAGGGGGTGTGCCAGTGAAGAGTAAGGGCACTAGTGTGCCAGTGAAGGCTCACACGAGCGTGCCGGGGAGCGATGCACTGGGTGTGCCGGGGAAGATGCACAGGGATTGTGTAGGGGAAGGACGCCAAAGAGTGTGTCGGTGAAGGCTGCTCCGGGGTGTACCGGGGAAGACCCTTATGGGTGTACCGGCGATGGGTGTTCACGACATGCCGCTGAAGGGGGAGAGGAACACTTCTTCAACTAAAAGACTTCTAGTGCTGCCTCGCGGGGCCCACCACCACTTTGTTGGGGCTGTCACTCCTTGTGGGCATGCACCCGTGTTTTCCCTTATGCCTTTGGCCTAGGGGAAACTCTATCGAAATTTTGTTAGAAATTGACGGAGCCTTGGTCATTTCAACAATAGTCCCCTTATAGCCTTCATTCCTTATCATCTCATTCATCACCTCCCTTTCATTCTTCATTTATTTTTTGTTCTTGGGTTCGTGGCACTTAGTGGACCTCTGCGAAGGCCATGCGTGGTTAGGGTCCTCGTAGGCGTGCCGGAGAAGGACGTTAGGGAGCGTACCGACGAAGGCCTTTAGTGGGTGTACCGGTGAAGGCTGCCCTATGGTGTGTCGGGGAAGGCCACTCAATAGCGTGTCGGTGAAGCTCGCCATAGGGCGTACCGACGAAGGGCATGGAGTGTGCACCAGGGAAGAGCTCCAAAGAGTGTACTGGTGAGGGGGTTTAGTGTGCTGGTGAAGGTCACTCGAGGGCACACCGGCGAAGGCCAATGGGGGTGTGCCGGTGAAGGCCACTCCCTGGGCATGCCAACGAAGACCCCTCAGGGCTTGCCAGGGAAGGGCCGCCTGAGGCGCGCCGGGGAAGACTCATGTAGAGGAGTCTTAAGCTGCTTCTTTCTTCTCTCTTTTCCTCCCCTTTTTGCGTACGGTGGAGCCTTCTCCCCCTTCGTAGTTCTTGATTTCTCATTGCCTGTAGTTCATTCTAATCTTTGTTTGTTACACTTTGCAGATCAACGGCTACCCCCAGTGGTTCTTCTGCTTCCGCCGTGGCTGGTGCCGGACGTGCTCCTTCGTCCCCAGTGCCGACTATCACCTGGTTCAACGTGGAGGACTTGGTCCGGGACCATGCAGAAATAGCAGTGTTGGCCGACTCCTCGGGCTCGGACACTGAGAGTATGGACGTCTGAAGACTCTCCAGTGCTGAGAAAGGGTTCACATTTGATCGTGCCACAGGGGACTACCGAGTAGATTTCCCAAAGGACAAGCACTTGCTCCGATGCGGGTTGGCTCAACCCAATGAGCCAGTCCGAGTAAACCCCACCCAGGGGAGGGGTTTACGTGGGTTGGCTCAACACTATGAGTTAGTCCGCGTAAACCCCTTCTCCCCTACACTGTTCACTTAGGTTTACGCGGGTTAGCTTAACCTATCAAGCTAGTCCCCCTAAACCCCTACTATTCACTTGGGTTTACGCGAACTAGCTCAACCCTATGAGCTAGTCCTCCTAAACCCATTCCAACCCTTCAACTTTCCTATAAAACCCCCATTTGGGAGCCCAAGAGCCATCATCAACGATCAAGCATCAACGAGCTCCACCCCAGGCTACAAAGGCACGCTAAGGAGATTTATGTGTGTTTGCTAGGCTTACGTCGAGGGCATGTCACATGGTCATCCCTCATATGGCGTCTAGCCCAAACACTAAGCATTTGTGTGTGTTTTTGCTAGGCTTACGCCGAGGGCATGCTGCATGGTCATCCCTCATACGGCGTCTAGCCCAAACATTGACCTCCTAATAGGTGACCCCGTGTTTGACGAATGTATGTCATCTAGACAATCGTACACGATCCCATATATTACTTGCTAAAAGGACTCTACCCGAGTCTTACATCGATATTCGTGCATGACCATGATGTCGCTTAGTGGAAGCACTCTGCCCGAGCCCTGTCTCGATAATCATGCGTCCCGAGACATTGCTCGATGGGAATACCCTGCTCGACCCTACCTCAACGTTTGTGCATGACCTCTGATGCTGCTTCATAGAGGCGCCCTATCTAGTCCCTGCCTCGATAATCGTGCATGACCCTCAGACGCTGCTTGATTGAGGCGCCCTGCCCGATCTCTGCATGACGTAGCCATTGCTTGATGAGAGCGCCGTGCCCAGTCTCCGTCCCAGTGGTCGCGCACCATCAGACATGGCTCAATCGAGGCGCCCAGCCTGGTTCCCCGCCTTGATGATCGTGTGCCACTTTTAAATCACCTCGATATCCGTGCCCTCAGTGCTGTTACTCAGACAATGGGCACACTTCACAAGTCCCAACGCAAGATGAAGCGCCAGGCCCTTGCCTCTATCAACGGGCCCCGAGCACGACCATCAAGGTCCAGCGAAGCCCATCTACTCAGTCACAACGGTGCCCCCGGCACCCGACTGCCAGCCACTCTAGTCACATCGGGGCCCGCGACAACCGATCACTCAACAGCTCAGTCACAACGGTGCCCCCGACACCCGACTGCTAGCCACTTCAGTCACGACGGTGCCCCCAGCACCCGACTGTCAGCCACTTCAGCCACAATGGTGCCCCCAGCACCTGACTGCTAGCCACTCTGGTCACATCGGGGTCTGCGTCACTCAATCACTCAACAGCTCAATCACGACGGTGCCCCCGGCACCCGACTGTCAGCCACTTCAGCCACTTCAGCCACAACAGTGCCCCCGGCACCCGACCGCCAGCCACTACGGTCACATCGGGGCCCCCGACACCTGATCACTCAACAACTCAGCCACAACGGTGCCCCCGGCACCTGACTTCCAGCCACATCGGTGCCCATTGCGCCTGGCTACTCAGCTGCCTTAGTCACAGTGGCACCCCCGGCGCCTGACTTCCAGCTACTCCAATCACATCGAGATCCGTGATGCCCGATCACTCAACAACTCCAGTCCCACCGAGGCCCACGGCACCTAACAATTTCTAAACCCCATCCAGGGGAGGGGGTTTACGTAGGTTGGCTCAACCCATTGAGCTAGTCCACGTAAACCCCATCTAGGGGAGGGGGTTTACGCGGACCACCTTCACCCCTTTGGCCAATCCGTGTAAACCCCCCACTATTCACTAGGTTTACGTGGACTAGCCTTACCCTTTAGGCCAATCCACGTAAACCCCCTTGTGGCCCTTCAAATTCCCCTATAAAAACCCCCAAGGGGTAGGACACGAAGGACACACGAGGATCCAGCATCCAGCACTCAGCACTTAACGCAGATCGCCAGCATCCGATGAGCTAAGGAGAATTGTGTGCGCGTGACTTGTCAGTCGGCTTAGCATGCCGAGAGTAGGTCCTTTGCACTTCCCTCGCGTGTTAACTAAGTCGTAACACACAAGTCCACGCCCACCACATGTGAGACGCTACGACAATAGTAGACGCCCCCTCATGCTGGCATCGCCCCTCACGTGTCCGTCAGCCACGACCATGCACGTGTCATGACGTCTCGCTCCCTCTCAGTAACGAGGCCACGTTGACCGCTCAACTCGAGCCGTGATCGACCCTCGCCTAGATACCGAATTGACATATCCCCTCAGTCACCCAGCCAGTCTTAAGCCCTCGTTCGGCAGCGCGGCCATGGCCCATGCCGCAGGGGGGGATCTTCTGTAAAACACACATGTATTCATATCACGCATCGACCCGGGGATCGACTAGCACGTCGGAATTGTCCCGTGGCATGCACCTGTTGTACCTTGACCTCCACGGCCCGTCTGTAAAAAAATATATACATCTCAGTGTTACACCACCAATTGGACGTATGCTCTCGCATCCACGTTTGGGCCTCCAGCAACCCTCTGTGTCACCTAGCGTGAACCGCCAGCACCATTCACCCCCATCCAACACGACCCAGTCTGAGACAAACCTACAGCTGCAAAGTGCTCTCGGGTCTTCATCCTGGGCTTCAGGAATACGGACTCTGCTTCGGCATGGAACGAAGGTCTTCGGATTCAATCTGATGTAAATAAACACCGACTGCTTGTGGTTGGTGGGGAAAGACGTCCTGTACAAGATTCCTTATAGTTGCCTGCGCACTCGCACCCACGGAACCGTTCTTCCCTCCACGTGTCGCTCATCCCCCGAGTCCACATGCCGCGCCCTGGCGGTGCATCCCCATTTAAACGTTCGATTCCACTGGTGATTGTCGAGAAATCGACTGGCATGCCCACATCCCAGCCATGTTTCCTGTTAACCCGGCAAACCTCCCGTGTCACTCGGTCTCCCCTCAACTCTCCATAAAAGGTGAGTGCACGGTGCCGCCTTGAGGCGGATCCGGTCATGGGAGGGGTTGCCCGAGGGCCATTAACTTCCGACATCTCTCCAGTGGCTGTGTCCTACCCCTCACTCCAGTCACCGAACACACGGGCCCCGGCGGAACCCTCCGGGGGCAGAACAACCGTTTATGACACTATGCAGCCAGACCCTCATCGCTATTTGGTTCTGCGAACCAGTCTGAGACCAATTGGCTTTTCCATATTTATTAACACTATAACTATGAGACTCTCATACTATCATGTTTAAACTTACTGTTAGAAACCCTGTTTCAGCATGTGCATGAATTTAAATGCTATTTTCATTATCATATAACTTCATGCCTAAATGTTATACTTTTGTAATTAAATAATTTCAAGGGTTGCCCCCACACCCATCCACCCCATTTCCCCTCCCATTTACCTCATCTCCAACCTCCCATCTCCAACCTGCACTTCCCAGTTCGCAGGTAGCAGAATACCAGCATCTTGAAGATTTGGCCCTGACTTCATCCTTGCATCCCTGGAGGCCAAAGTAGTACAGTCAGAAGCGTCTTCATGTCTTCTTCGCAACAGCGGTGGTCTCGACCCTGTCTGAGTTTGTGATTGCCAGAGAGAGACATTCTTCTCCAACTACGCAGGATAGGTCTGGTCTGCAACCTGAAGCCACTTCCAGAAGCCCCCACGGCCACATTCATGTGCTTCTTGAGGCGCCACTTGGCTGAGAGCTTCTACGACAAGTCTTCTTCCATTACCAAGAAGCGGCACCCCGTTTGGCATCTGGAGCAGTGATTTCTCATTTTTCTCCCCTGGGTGCGCTGTTTTGTCCCCTTTGGGACTAAGAAGACACCTAGACACTATTCGGGACCTCGCCGGCAACTCCAACCTCCGTCGACATCTCCGTGGGTCTCCGTTCAAAGACGAGACGTCCACGAATCCAACGGTTCTAGCCTCACCTGAATCGGAGTTCAGGAGCACCCGTGGTGACCTCGCCTTCCTGCTGCTGTGGTGCAAACGCGGTCAGAGCCAGAAGACAGAGGCCTTGCTCACGACCCTGCCCCGACCACCACCGGCGTCCAGAAATTCTCCCAAAAATCAGACGTCATCCTGGGCCAACCCAGGAGGTTTTGCCGCCAGTTTCATCAGCAACGGAGTTCAGGAGCGGCTGCAGCGGTGCCAACATTGCCTATCTGTCATCTGTTCCAGAGGGTGGACAAAATCGACGAGCTCCGTCCAATTAGTTTCTAGTTCAATTCTCTCCTCCCTGCCTGGCCGGCTGACCACCCCTCCCTGCGTGGAGGTACATTTTGGTTGTAATTCTGCTCCCCATCCCTAGTCCAACCCCCTTGCAAGGGGTGTAGTGCATGTATTAGCAAGTCGCCATCCGAAGCTACACTGGCGCGGCGTGTGGGTGCATACTCACACCTCCCCACTCGTCATCATCTCCAGTCAGGATCGGCGTCTTCACGCTGATCAGGTGAGCTTCTGCCCTTTCAATCTTTGCTGGTTATCTTGCTTAATTAGTATTGCCTCTTAACTCCGTCGGTGGTGAGGGAGTGCCCGAACCAAAAGGCCAATCAATCGAGTGACCACTGCGGGTGAGTTGTGAGCGAGACGCTACATCCCATACCCTCGGCGTGCTAGTCGCCCGCGGAATCGGACATCCCAGGCCCTTAGGGGTCTACCCCAAGCTAGCCATACCCCTGGAGCAGCAAGGTCCCATCTCGGACCCTTCCCACCATCGCCGAGTCGCCTACGAGCACTAGTGTGCGCTACGCGAGTGAGCTTGCCCGAGTGAGTCCGCCATCAAAGTTGACTGCTTGGCGGTCAGATTCAGACAAGAACTGTCACTGGGCTGGCTCGGTGAGTTGAAGCTCCAGGACGTGCACAGTTTCAAGGAGGGAGCCGTGGAGTTCACGTACTACGTGCTGTTCAATTACGCTCCCGTATTGGTCCGAGCTGGCATCTATCATAGTGTGTACGCCTCCCGATACGAATATCCGATCTCCAAAGGCCTCTGCTGCGGGATGATCGAGGTCTTCTGCGCGGAGACGAACACCTTCTACACTTCCTTGTCATCATATATTTTATTATATACATTTTTTTAGGAGTGGGCCGGAAAGGGGTTAAAATGGTGCACCAGGTGAGTTAGAGCCGGTGTGCCGGCGAAGGTACTAAAAGGATGCACCGAGGAAGACAGGAGGGGCGTACCGGCGAAGGCTGGAGAGCAGGGTGTGTCGGGTGGGAGCTGGGTAGAGTATGCTGGGTTGGGCGCTGGCGAGTGTGCCGGGCTAGGCATTGGCGAGTGTGCCGGCAAAGGAGTTGAGAGTGTACTGCTAAAGGCTGGGGGCTGGGCGTGCCAACGAAGGCACTAAAAGGTGCACCGGTGAGGGCAGAACTAGTGTACTGGTAAAGGAACAGGCGAAGTGTGCCAGAGAGGGCAGGGGATTAGGCGTGCCGGCAAGGGCGCAAAAGTGGGCACCGGTGAGGGCTGGAAGGGTGTACCGGCGAAGGACCAAGGACAGGCGTGTCGGGGAAGATCTTCAAGGCCTGTGTCGGTGAAGGGCTAAAGAGGGTGCACCGGTGAGGGTCTGGGGAGTGTACCAGTGAAGGATAAACCCCGTGTAGGTTTCAACTGTGCCAGATGAAGTCCGTGCACATTGTACGAGCAAAGCCCATGAGGGTGTGTGGGGTTCATGCATACATGTTCAGGTAGAGTCTGTGCATGATGTATGGGGTTCATGCAAATGAAGGAAGCAAGGTCCATGCGGGGTGTGTAGGGTTAAGGTCTGTGCATGCTCAGGTAAAGTCCATGTATGTTTAGATGAAGTCCATGCATATGTGCATAGTTAGGGTGAAAGTCCATGCAGATGTGCAAGTTCTAAACCGAAGTCCGTGCAGGTTTTGGATGCAAAGTGCATGCGAAGTCCGTGCAAGTTTTTGACAAAGGAACAAAGTCCATGCAAGATGTTAAGCAAGTCCGTGCAAATTCACGGGGCTGAAGGATGAAGTCCATGCAGGTTTTGGGCAAGTCCGTGCATATGCATGGGGTTAAGGGACGAAGCCCATGCAGGTTTTTAGGCAAGTCCGTGCGTATGCATGAGGTTGAAGGATGAAGTCCATGCAAGTTTTGGGCAAGTCCGTGCATGTTCAGGGTAAGTCCGTGCATATGCACGGGGTCAAGGGCTAGGTCCGTGCATATGCACGGGGTTAGGTTCGTGTGGTTTGGATAAAGTCCATGCAGCTTTTGGACGAAGTCCATGCAGGTATATGCGGCCAGAGACCAAGTCTGTGCAGGTTTGATGAAGTCCATGTAGGGGGGGTGAAGCCCATGCGCATGCACAAGCAAAGTCGATGCATGTTTAGATGAAGTCCATGTATATGTGCAGAGTCAGGGTGAAAGTCCATGCAGATATGCAAGTTCTAAACCAAAGTCCGTGTAGGTTTTGGATGTTGAGTCCGTGCATATGCACGGGGTTGAAGAACAAAGTCCATGCACGTTTTGGCCAGGGTCCATGTGAATGCACAGGTTAACGGACGAAGTTTGTGCAGATGTTCAGGTTGCGGGATGGAGTACGCGCATATGCACGGATGTAGGTTTTGGGGCGAAGGGGCAGAGTCCTGGCAAATGCACAGGGCCGAGTCCATGCAGGTTCTGACCGAAGTCCATGCAGGTGCAAATGAAGTCCATGCATGTTTGATGAAGTCCATGCAGATCTGGGCTGAGTCCATGCATGTGGGACAAAGTCCATGCAAATGCCTCGTATCAGGAGGACGTACATTTGGGTGTAGTCAGGTGCATCCTGACCCAGCCTCAGGTGAGTGACGACTGGCGTTGTACCACCATCTTCCACACATTTTGTAGGCTGGAAGGGAAAGCATGTACGGTGATTATAGATAGCGGGAGCTGCATTAACGCTATCTCCACAGGCACAGTTAAGCGCCTTGGTTTGACGCTCGTAGATCAGCTCGCACCATATAGAGTATCTTGGGTGGATTCCACTTCCATCCTAGTCAGACTGTAGTGTTTGGCGCCACTACAGTTCCAAGCATACCATGATGCAATCTGGTGCGATGTGCTACCTAAGGAGATGGGTAGTATCATCCTCGGTAGGGCATGGCTCTTTGATCGGGATGCCACCCTTCATGGCCGGTCGAACACATGCACCTTCCACCATGGCGGCCATAGGATTACTCTCCACCCTACCCAGCCGAAGGACCCATCTATCTGAGGACCAGCTGGCCCCAACACTCTGACCTCTCCCAGTCAGGGGATGGCTGGCCCTCTCGCCTCATCCTCGGCACGGGCCACTACCGCGTCGACTACTCCTAGTAGAGTGGACCCCCCACCTAGGAGGTTGATGATGATTACTCCTAAAGAGATGGAACAGGAGGTGACTGGGGGTAGTCCTATCCTTGTTGTTATTGTCCATGGAGTGGAGGATGTCGCCCCTAGGTCTTAGGATGAGCACCCCCCAGAGATAGCTGCGATCTTGCGGGAGTTTTCAGATGTCTTCCTGGAAGACCTCCCTGGAGGCCTTCCACCTATGCGGGATATCCAGCATGAGATCGACCTCGTCCCGGGCTCATCTTTGCCCAACCTTCCACACTATAGGATGAGCCTCACGGACCATGTCGAACTTCAAAGGCAGGTTGAGGAGTTGATGAGTCAGGGATCTCTCAGGGACAGCAAGAGCCCTTGCACTGTTCCCACATTATTGGCCCCGAAGAAGGATGGCACATGGAGGATGTGCGTTGATAGCCGTGCAATCAACAAGATAACGGTGAAGTATCGCTTTCCCATTTCCTGATTAGATGACTTGCTAGACATGATGTCGAAAGTCACTATCTTTATAAAGATAGACCTTCGTAGTGGCTATCACCAAGTGCGGATCAGGCCTGGAGATGAGTGGAAGACAGCATTCAAGACCAAGGATGGTCTCTATGAGTGGTTGGTCATGCCCTTTGGGCTCTCCAACGCCCCTAGCACCTTCATGCGGTTGATGACCCAAGTTTTACGCCCTATGAAAGGGGTCTTCGTGACTGTCTACTTTGATGACATTCTTATCTACAACCGTACAGGGAGGACCACTTAGACCTCCTTAGACAGGTATGTGTTGTGTTGAGGCGAGAGAGCTTATTCGCCAACCCGAAGAAGTGTGCTTTCATGTCTGACCAGATTACCTTTCTCAGGTTCATTATTTCTAGAGATCGAGTCTCCGCTGATCCGGAGAAGATTAGGGTCATTAGGCAGCGGCTCGAGCCCCGCACACTCCACGATGTCTGGAGTTTTCATGGCTTAGCGACATTCTACTGTCGCTTCATTCGCGGCTTCAGTTCTATCACTGTCCCGATCATAGATTGCATTAAGAAAGGGACATTTGTATGGACTAAGGCTGCTGCCACGGTATTTCAGGACATCAAGGAGCGTATGACCCAGGCACCTGTCCGTCGCCTGCCTCTGCGGCTACTACACTGCTTCTTTTTGGGAGCTGGGGAGGACCCTACTCCAATGTGGTAGACAGAGAAGACTTGATCTACCATTGCCGATAGCGTAAAGCTGTTGGCAAAAAGTGTTGGGATTGGCCTTCGAGGCATGCGGCCTATACCAAGAACCGATGGTTGAGTGACCCGAGTATAGGCTTTTTCCCGGGCAGATAGAAGGGTTGTCGGAGCTCGAGAAGATGCTCTTGCACCGAGAACCGATGTGGTGGGGAATGCTGGGGCGCTAACAACTCGAGGTTGTGAACCTGCATTGAGTGTCGGTGCTGTCAAAGTTTGGGGCCGAAGCCCATGCTTGGTGCTGAGATTGCCATATCTCAAGGAGAAAGGCCTGTACCGGTAGCCGACATTACTGGATCGCGAGGGTATGAACCTCGTTGCGAAGCTGGGAGGTTAGAAGTCCAAGGCAAGGAGTCCGCACTAGGGACCGACCTTGCTGGGACCTGGGGTTGTGTACCAATGCTAGATGGTGGGGACCCTCAGACTCTGGGCTGTGAACCCATGTTGAGTGCTGGCTCGACTAGAACTCGGAACAGGAGGTCCAAGCGAAATACTGAGGAGCCATAGACCCGGAGCAAGGAGCCCATGTCGGGTGGAGTCCTGGCTGGGACACGGAGCTGGAAACCTGAGTAGGGCACTGAGGAGCCACGGACCTAGGGCAGGGAGCCCGTATTGGGTGTCAGCTTAGTTGGGGCTCTAGGTTGGAGACCCGAGTAAAGCATTGAAGAGCTGTAGACCCAGGGTAAGGAGCCCGTATTGGGTGCCAACTTTGGTGGGGCTCAAGGTTGGAGACCCGAGCAAGGCACTAAGGTAGTAGCCGAAGTCTGCGGTGTGAGGCCCGTGCTGGAGATTAGCTGAAGCTGGACCCAGGAGCTAATGCTTGTCTGCGTAAAAGGTGATCTGGGACCACCGTAGGGGCCAGTAGTGGAGGCCCTGAGTCTGGTGCTCGGGTGGGCCACCGGTGTTGGGGAAGAGTGTGATGAATCAACCACACGAGTAGGAACAGGAACTGGGATCGACTACTGAATAGCCACGGGGACCACACCTAAGAAATAGGGTGATCCGATGACAGGGGCGAAGTAGCCGAAAGTAATCGACATAGCTAAGTAGCCCACCTGTGCGTGGGTGGCGATGATGACGGAGCCATAGGTCACGACCGCCATGGCTACTGGAATGTTGGTTGCTAGAGAGGGCGATGGTCGAAGACGATCACTGGGCACTATCTAACTATGGGAACGCAAGCCAGAAATTGCAGGGGAATGTGTGTGCTTCCTCTACCTCTCCAGGAAGTATAGGAAAAGGGCGCCATGACTTCAGGGGAAGCATAGGCTTCTCTTCAGTAGAAAGAAGAAAGGTGGGAGACGTCCCACCTGTTGGATGGTTAAGAGAGGATCTAGATGGGAGGTGAATAGATCCGGGTTCATAATGAGGGCTTTTAAACCATGTTCAAACTGAACAATGCATGAACCAGAACCACAGTACATATCTAAACACAAATCACTAAGTTAATCAACGGAACGGAAAGAGCTAATAGCTAGGAGAACCTGTGATGGGGGGCAGGAGAAATGGACTAAGTGCAGCACAACATAACACATGGTTTTTAGGTGGTTCAGTTGTCCCCAGACAAGCCTACGTCCACTCCCCTCCCAACAAGGAGAGGCTTCCACTCTTTGACCAAAAGATGGTTAACCACACACACACGCGGTTGCAACAGCTAGACGCGGGGGCAAGCCTCACACGAGGAGCAAGGTCCTCACCACACATGGGGACAAGCCCCACACAAGGAGCAAACTACTCACGAGGACGATGTCCACACGACACACATGGGGACAAGCCCCACACAACAGGTTTGCTTGAAACAAAGAGAGAATAAGAGAAATAGAGAAAAAGAACGTGACTGCTTGCATGTGCAATGAGTTCCAGATGAAAACAACACTGGGAATGATATGACAACTGTTAACGATGCAAAGGAACCAGGGTTGGCTGCACGGGCTGCTGATCTTCTTCCTTTTCTTCCTCCTCCTCTTTCATACGGGCTTAGCAAGCACCCATCTTTCTTTTCTATCCTATCTCCCTCTCTTTCTTTTGCACTTTGATTCTTCCTAAAGTGCCCAGCTTCAACTCTTATAGCGGCAACTTATTTCATGGGGTTCTTCCCTTTTTATAGGCGCAATCAGCCCACCTTGAAGAAGGTTCCAGGTTGAATGTGATTGGCTTTTCATAAACGATCATTTATCTTCAAGGGCCTTTTGTCTTGGCAGCTTCTGATTGGCTAGGGAGGCAGTAGAGAAATTTCCACCATTTTGTTACTTTCGTTGACCTGAAAAGTATGAGAGAGGAGCTTTCCAAGAAAGATCTGTAGCGTCTTCTTCTTCTGCAGGCAGGACTGTCAAGGATGTCCTTTTGTCCTAACGGATCTCACTGACAGACCGTGTGATTGGGTGGAGGCAAAAAGGTGGGTACCAGGATAGCTAACTATTCCTAGAAATGGTAACTTACTTTTTCATGGACCAAAAGGGCTGATATAGTAATCCAATGATGACAGGAAGGTTGACTGAGTAAAGATGCCTTTCCAGACCTCAAAAGATGTGAATTTTGGCATTTTTGGTTCCTATTTTTGGTCTCTGGATGCTTTTCTGAAACAAGTACAGGTCTGCTAAAAATGGCCTTGGGAGCCCAAATGCGTCGATGGACATTTGAAGTTCTTCATCAGTAAGGTTGGTGTAGCTGGCTCGGCATGACTTATGAGGTCGACCTGTCTTCTGCAAGGTCGGTGGAGCTGCTAAGGTTTCCTTGAAGATTGTTCTTCAAGGTCGATGCACATAAGGTGCTTGGCCTTTGGCAGGGTTAGTGCACATCAGATGCTTGGCCTTGGGTAGGGTCGGTGCACATTAAGAGCTTCTTTAGTAGAGGTCGGTGCACATTTGGGATTCCTTCATTGAGGTCGATGCACATTTGAAACTCCTTTAGTTGAGGTCGGTGCACATTTGAGATTCCTTTATTGAGGTTAGTGCACATTTGGAACTCCTTCATTGAGGTCGGTGCACATTTGGAACTCCTTCAGTTGAGGTCGATGCACATTTGAAATTTAGCATACCCAAGTCTGTGCACATTTGTATGCCAAGTCTGTGCACATTTGCATTCACCACAACTAAGTCTGTGCACATTAGCAAACCAAGTCTGTGCATATTTGCATTTACCACAACCAAGTGTATGCACATTAGCAAACCAAGTCCGTGCACATTTGCATATAGCATGACCAAGTTTGTGCACATTTAGAAGTCTCTCATATAGAGGTCGATGCACATCTCAAATTTCATCACATGCAGGTCGATGGACATCCAAACTGAGGCATATGAAGGTCGATGCACATTTCTGTCTAAAGCATATGAAGGTCGATGCACATCTCTATCTGAAGCATATAGGTCGGTGCACATTCCTGTTGAAGCATAAAGGTCGATGCACATTGCTGTTCCATCATATGCAAGTCGATGCACATTACTGTTCCATCACATACAGGTCGATGCACATTCTTGTTTGAAGCATGCAAAGGTCGATGCACATTCTTGTTCCATCATATGCATGTCGATGCTCATTACTATTCCATCACACACAGGTCGATGCACATTCCTATTTGAAGCATGCAAAGGTCGATGCACATTACTGTTTGAAGCATATAAAGGTCGATGCACATTACTATTTGAGGCATATAAAGGTCGATGTACATGAAGCCTTTTCTTCAATAAGGTCGATGCACATATTCTTTTTGCATCAGAAGGTCGTTGCACATTTGCATGAAGGTCGATGCACATGAACAACTTGGAAGGATATCTTTACACCTGGACACATCAAAAGATGGCATGAATTTCTGAGCCAATTCACTAATGACTCATGGTGTCATGTCATCAAAACATCATGTACTTAACATTCTTGACTACACTCTAGAGAAATGGTAGGAGATAGCACTTGGACTCGGGCAAGCGGCATATATGAAAGCCACGTCAATTTGGTAGCTTGAGTGAAGTTTCTTGAATATTTGGAAATGTCAGCCTGTCTTGCACAAGTCCTGGTGACGGGTGAATGTTGGATGTGGAATGGCGATCTAAAACAGCAAAAAAAAAAAATAAAAGAACGAATGAGCAAACAAGAAGAGCAGCCGCAGCCTTCCTCATGTCGGCCAATGGGGAAGAGGGCAGCTCTATGCTCCCTCACTCTCTCTCCTCGAATGCACAGGTGCCTCACCTCCGGCGAAGCTCTGGGCGCTGTGGTCCGGCGAGCGCACGCAGCACTCCTCCGGTGAGCAAGCTCCGACGGTGACCCCTGGCACTATGGTCCAATGCACGCCCCTCCAACCATGCGAGCTCCACTCCCTGGCCTTCTACGCCGTCGACCGAGCTGAGGCCTGGGTGCACGTGTGAAGGGGAGCGAAGCACGCGCCAGGCACGAGCTCTGCGTTGCTAGAAGCCTCTCCAACGGCTATAAAGCCACCCATGCTGCGAACAAGCCTCCCCCCTGGCTTGAACCTCTGAGCGCCTGAGCGAACAAGCCCTGGCGAAGAACCTCCAGTTCCCCCCTGCGTGTGTCCACTTTGGAGAAGAAAGGAGAGAGAGGGAAGGTGTGTCCTGGGGAGGGAACGGGGTCAATGCCCCTCCCTCCCCCATCGTTTTTATTCCTCCATGTTCTCATTGTATATTCGTTTCTGTTCTTCTTTTGCTTCCCAGATGTAATGATCCTGGATAATGTATTTATTTTCTTGTGTTTACATGAATGAAGAAAATGTTTCTAGCCCAGTTTTGGATGCAAATGTGATCTTCCCTTTGAATCTCATCTTGATGCCAGTCCCCTAATTTCTTTTATTTTTGATCCTACGATTTTCTATTTTTTTCCTTTTTTAGATTGACTGAAGGAAGCATGCCAGATTGTGAGGAAGTGCAAATCCAGTTCATCTGATTGCCATGGATGAACACTGGGTTCTATCTCCTCTAATCTGCCAAGACAGAGATGAATCTCTGAACTCTGCCTCGTTGTTAGCCTATCGAGCATGTTTCAGAAGTTTTGTCCCCGGCCATCCCAGTGTGCTAATGCCCTCATGGACTATATTAGATATGCAAATCCCTTCCCCAATGTGTCAGACTGACTCTGATCACCACCTTTGATCTAGATAGGTCATTTGATTTCTGCATAGGGATAGCAGCATACCCTTCTGCACTACCTTCCATTACTCGTCCTCTACATCTGTCAGTAATCCATCTTACGGACTATAGTGCAGCAACACCGTCATCTTCATCGAAGGACTTCGACGCTTAGGGACCCGTTGTGGGGGAAGGGATACATATTATAGCTCATATCAATCTGGATTTCATCTGACCACCCCCAAGTCTCCGGGGATCTGTTGCCTCATAGCATGAGCTCCGGATGACTTCTCACTTAAGGGCTGCATATCAATGGCCTTAGAGTCAGCAGTCATGGCTGCACATTAAGGAATGGAAGATAAACCCCGGGTATGTGGAGTTTCCCTCACAGGCTAGCCCTCGGGGTGTCCCTACCCAATTCGGGTTACTCTGTCGGTATTATGTCGACAACCTATGGAGTATCGGTGCCCCTCGTAGGCTAGCCTTCGGGGTCTCCGTCCCCATTTGGGTTTACTTGATGTGACACAACCTTGGACCTACTAGCAAACAAGCACATGCGCAACCGAACGGGCCGATATCGGCGGCTGACTCACTCGACACTCGCCCGAACCCGTGGGTGACTCGGCGATGCCGAGTGGAGGGTGTGGGGGTGGTCCCTTGCTGAATATGCACAGAGTAAATATGCATAGTGTTTTATTGCATAAAGGCTTTATTGTAGAGATAGATCAGAAATAGAAACAATGAGAAGCACAATAATTAAAAGGATGTTAGACAATTGATCAACCAAATATTGACAAGTAGTGTTGGACATCATCAAAATCGTAAGAATGCAACACTCCGGCTTCCGCACGTCATAGAGGCTGAAGACTTGCTGAATGACAAGCTGGGAGTCCCCATAAAATTTAAGGCACTTGACGCCCATGTCGAGAGTCATCTGAAGCTCGATGATTAGAGCTTCATACTCAGCCTCATTGGTGGTCAAGATTTCATGAGGGTGTAAGAGTTGTACAAAACTCTACCCTGAGGAGTCAGGAAGATAATATCGACACCTGCCATAGCGGATGGATTTTGATTGTCCAGGGTAATTCCCCAGGAAGCGCCATCGAAGTAAAGCTCCCAGTCGGGTGTATTGGCTATGTGGGCATCTTGCTGCTGATAATGCAAGACATCTCCGATCTATTCAATTGGTGCTGGTGATGGGGAAACAAGGGACTCTTCATCAAGGAGTTTCGTGTTGAGAGAGGCGAACCGTCTGGTACTAGATGGGCTGCCAAGAATTCAACCATGCCTTGTCCCTTGATTACTTTTCTAGGGACGTAGGTGATATCATAATTCATTAACAGAATGGCCCATTTTTCCAATCAGCCTGAGAGAACGGGCTGCCTGAGGAGATACTTGAGTAGGTCATGCTTGGATATAAGCTCAACCCGATGGGCCAGGAGGTAATGTCGCAGCTTCTTGACGGTAAATACCAGAGCTAGGCATATTTTCTCCATGGGGGAGTAGCGATACTCAGCACCGATCAGTTTCCAACTCAGGTAGTAGAGCAGCTGCTCTTTGCCATCCTCCTTGACTTGTGTCAACAGGGCCTCCAACTAGGCATCCATGGCGGTGATGTAGAGTATGAGGGGCTTACCGTTGACTAGTGCCCCCAGGACTGGGGGAGTGAGGAGGTACTCCTTGATTTGCTCAAAAGTCACCTGACATTCTGAGTCCCATATAAACGAGACATCTTTCTTCGTAAGCTTGTTGAAAGGCGCACCTCGACCGAAGAGATTGGAGATGAACCTTCGAATGCAAGCCCGTCTTCCTTGGAAGGACCTAAGCTCGGTAAGGTTCGTGGGTGGTGGAAGCTCCCAGATCACTTTGATCTTACTGGGGTCCACCTCAATTCCTCGGTACCGAATGATAAAACTGAGAAACTTGCTGCTGGATACGCCAAAGGTGCACTTCATAGGGTTCATATTGAGCCCATATTGCTAGAGTTGATTGAAGGCCTGGCGCAGATCATGTAGATGGTCTTCGCGCGTCTTGGTCTTGACGACAAGGTCGTCAACATAGCATTTGATGATGTGGTGCAGCATCTCATCGAATATTTTAGTCACGGCCCTTTGGTAGGTAGCACCTGTTGATATTTTTTTGTTTGTTTGTTTTGATTGATTGATTTGACTTCTCCGAGTGTAAACTGAAATGAAATAGAATAGGAAAAGGAAGCAGGGGTAAAAAAAGAGAAATGACCGCGATCGCCACCCGGTGAAGAGCGCCGGGACTAGAAAATGGTGGATAAGGCGTGGGAGACTGCAGTTATGGTGGTTCGTTCCTCCACTTCCTCCGGCCGGCCAGAGGATGTGGGC
>JANBPO010002951.1:0-20302 GCA_024336825.1 Amorphophallus titanum | reverse complement strand
TGTAAATGCTTTATCCATGTTAATGGTAAAAGGGACCTTGATAAGTTTGAACCTAAAGGTGAACCAGGAATCTTTCTCGGTTACTCTAACACAACTAGAGCATATAGAGTATACAATCTATCTTCCAAAACTGTTGAAGAAACTCCACATATGATCTTTGACGAGTCCTTGGCTAAGACTACCTTTGATCTTTGCAGGAATCAAGATGATGGAGCCTATAGTCGGACTAGAGAGGAGCATGTGGACCACCTTTGTCAGGTTTGTGCTACCCTTAAGGAGGAGAGTCTCTATCGTAACATTAAGAAGTGTGCCTTTATGACCGACCATGTAATTTTTTGGGGGTTTATTGTCTCTTTCGAGGGTGTGTCTGCCAATCCAAACAAGATTAAGGCAATCATAGAGTGGCCAGAGCAAACAACGTTAATAATGTCCACAGTTTTCATGGCTTGGAGGCTTTCTACGTCGCTTCATTAGGGGTTTTAGTAGCATCATGGCTCCCATCACTCATTGCAACAAAAGAGGAACATTTGAGTGGACAAAGGCTATGACTAAGGCCTTTTAGGAGATCAAGGAGAAGATGACCCATGCACCTATGCTTTGATTGTCTGATTTTTCTAAGGTGTTTGAGGTGACTTGTGATGCTTCTAGTGTCGGCATTGGAGGAGTTTTGAATCAGAAGGACCGACCTCTGGCTTTCTTTAGTGAAAAGCTGAATGGGGCTAAGTCTAAGTACTCCACCTATGACAGTGAGTTTTATGCAGTAGTGTAGGCATTATGATATTGTAGACACTATCTCCTACTATAGAAGTTTGTCATATTCTTAAAACATAATACACTTTAGGTTCCTCAATTCTTAAAAGAAGCTAAATCCGAGGCATGGAAAGTGGGTGGAGTTCCTCCAAGCTTATACATTTATGTTAAAGTACAAGCCAGGGGCCAATAATTGGGCAGCCTATCCACTTAGTTGTTGAGTTGCTTTGTTATCCACTATGAGTGTTGAGGTGGCTGGATTTGATAGGTTAAGGGAAGCTTACAAAGATTGTTCTGATAGGTTAAGTGACTATATTCTTCAAGATGGATATTCAAGGGACTTGTTTATGCATCCCACACACCTCACTTTGGGATTTTCTTATCTGAGAGTTGCATGTAGGTGGTTTAGCAGGGTACTTTGATCGGAACAAGACCATAAAGGTAGTCGAGGATGAGCTTTATTGGCTAAGCCTTAAGACGGATGCGGCACGGATGGTGGCCAATGTCATACTTGTGCTAGGGCTACTTTATACCCCTCTACTTATGCTGGATTTATACCCCTCTACTCATGCTAGATTGTCCTGGGCAGGTTGTTAGCATGGATTTTATTTTAGGGTTACATTGGATCCACCCAGAGGAAGCGTGATTGTATCTTTATGGTGGTGGATAGATTTTCTAAGATATCCCACTTTCTACCATGTTCCAAGAATTCTGATGCCACTAGAGTTGCTAGGGATACACCTACCATCACCACCCCACCCCTAACACACCCTCTCACCTCCTTGGAGGAGGAACCCATACCCAACCCCAAAGTGGTGAACACCCCGGACCCAATTCCTAACATGGAGACCACACATGTCCAAGTTGAAGAAGAGAGCTCACATGGTGACCTTCACCTTACACCACCCTCTCTAGTTGGGACCGAGCTTATTTTAGGAAAGTCCTTTGCGCGCCGTTTACCTGCATAAGGAGGTCAACCTTATATATAACCTTACCTTCCGTCGAGAGACAAAAAAAAAAAAAAGGAGAGACAGAAGAACAACAAGAGAAAAATACAGAGAGCAAAGAGAGAAGAAAAAAAAGAGAGAGAAGAGACTTCTGTCCCCCCGTTCCAGAGAGAAGAGACGCCTGAGAGAGAAGAGCTAGCAGAGGCAATACAAGGTGGGCATCTGGGGAGGGAGAGGAGTCAATGCTCCGCCCTCCCCCTCCATCTCTCCATCTTCCTCTTTCTCGTCTGTATTCTGCTCCCTGTTCTTTTCGTGAATCTATGTATCACTCTTTTTTTTATGATCTAAGAGAATGTGATCCCCCTACTACTGCTTCATTCCGTAGTAACCTTCCTGCTCCCCTGTAACTTCCCGGTGATTAAACCGTGGAATCTGATATCAAGAGCCAAAGGTATTCTGAATGGAATGGAAATGAGATGCTGTTCTTCCCCTCTGATTGCTCATGTGTACATGCGTATAATATATGAGTCTCTTTATTACTGTATTTTCATGGATTTTTCCGAATAAGTGTGGAGCATGAATCTCCCCGAGCCGGAGACAGAATATCTCCTGGCCCTCGAGGTGATCAGCATCCTACAGCATAGGTGATCAATTCACCCCACTGCTCCGGATTCTCGTTAATCGTCATTGATTTGGGTCTGAACATTCACAAGTCTCCTCCTGGACCAGAGACATCAATCTCTTGGTCCCAGGAGACAGATGAGAAAGCAATGTTGTAACCGGCTAGGACGGTGATGGGGAGGCATTCCCCTCCCAGATGGCAGATGGCACCTTAGCTTGCTTCTCCATACCCATTATCATCCTAGATCCACGCAGCTCAAATGCCTACCAAACAGCTCTGTAAACCCCCCATCAAGAACATACACTTGTCCTCCTAAAAGTCCCTGGAACGATCCCAGTTCCAATCATTGAAAACTCAAAATCCCAAAATCCATGCTACCTTCCATCATACCTTGTCATACATCCATCTGTGATCCTAAAACCCTTAGAATAACCCATCGTCCCACATTCAATCTCCTGGAAGTTCAGTAAAAACCCCCAAAACCCCCAAAGCAGAGTCCCGGAGCTTAAAACCCTCTCGGCGCCAATTCTTCCCGGCGCGGGGGGAAGCTCACGGCGCGAGTGATTTCGCGCCGGGAACCCCCCGCGCCGAGAAGCCTTCCCCCAATGCCTGTGCTGCGCGCCGAGGAACCCCTTTATGTTTGAAAACCACGGCGCCGAGAGCCTTGGCTTGCCAGCCCGCGCCGACAGCCCCTGTGACTTCCAGTCAAACCTTGGTCAAATCTCTCAAGCCCGATTTAAAATATCCATGAAGCCCATCGAGATCCCTGTGGATAAATTAATAGGGGACCGCCTCCCCTACATTTCACCGTCCCGAGTCGGACATTCATAAATAAACCCCGTACGTTCAAAGGGGCTATGCCCGTGCATTAGTCCCGATGATCGCCGAGGGGAATATCAAATGTCATCGTCGTGATGACCACATCACGTCGGGAGTCCGGCACTCCCCTTTTCTGACTTTCACCCCGACCATTCGTGGGTGATAGTCTATCTCGCCTTTGGCATCGTCTAAAATAAGGGGAGATGCTGCCGGAATTATACCCCGATACAATGAAACCCAAGTAGGCGCGTGCTCGCGCGCGCGGCCATGCGCTCCGGCAGCGCGACCTCGGTCAGCGCGCGAAACTGATCGATGTTGCGGAAGAAGTAGGTCTCCGCGACCGTGAGCTCGGAGGTCAGCGCGCGCAGCTCCTGGCGCTCGTCGAGCTGCTCGAGGCGCGTCAGGTACTCGGCGGCCGGGCGCCGGGTCGCCTCGACGCGGCGCGACAGCACCTCGCCGAGGAGCGCGAGCTTGGCGTCGTCGAAGTGGAGGCTGAGCCGGCGCGCGATCGCCGCGCGGAAGCGATCGACGTCGCTCACGCTCGCGCCTCCGCGGCACCGATCGCGCTCCACACCGCATCCGGGACGAGGTGCGCGGTCTCGAGCAGCAGCAACAGCTCGGCGTCGAGCGCGCCGATCGACGCGATCACGTCGGCGCTCGCCTCGCGCAGCAAGCGCGGCACCTCCGCCAGCGCGCCGTCGGGCAGCGTGCGGACGCCGAGGACCTCGCCGACGGCCAGCGCCGCGGGGCGCGGACCGCTCTTGAGCGTCACGAACCGCGTCGCCTCGACGGCCGCGCCGCCGACGAGCCGCGCGCCGTCGACGACGGGCGTCGGCAGGCCGCGGATGATCGCGAGGCCGAGGACGAACGGGGGCGTCCCGGCGAGCGGTTCGATAGGAAGCGGACGCATGGTCTCCGAGACGCAGGCCAGCGGCAGGGCACACACGCGCGACCCGAGTCGGCAGAGCAAAAACGCCGAGCCCGATCCCAAGCGTCGATGTTCACCACGACGTAAAGGGGTGTCAAGAACGGATAGGGTAGCGGTGTGTTAAGAGGGGCGCATGGACCGCACGCTGTTCTCCGAGGAGCATCAGGCCTTCCGTAAGGCGTTTCAGCAGTTCGTCCAGCGCGAGATCACGCCGCACCAGGCACGGTGGCGCGAGCAAGGGCAGGTCGACCGCGAGGTGTGGCGCAAGGCCGGCGCGCAGGGGTTTCTCTGCACCTGGCTCGACGAGACCTACGGCGGGGCGGGCGGCGACTTCGTGCACGCGATGATCGTCATGGAGGAGCTGGCGCACGCGTACGAGAGCGGGTTCGCGATGGGCCTGCACTCGGACATCATCGTCCCTTACATTTATTCGTTCGGTAGTGAGGCGCAGAAGCAGACGTGGCTGCCGCGCTGCGCGTCGGGCGAGTGCGTCACCGCGCTCGCGATGACCGAGCCCGGCACCGGCTCCGACGTCGCGGCGATCGCGACCACCGCCGTCGCCGATGGCGATGACTACGTCATCAACGGCGCGAAGACGTTCATCTCCAACGGCCAGCTGTGCGACCTCGTCGTCGTCGCGGCCAAGACCGACCCGGATCCGGCGAACGCGCACAAGGGCATCTCGCTGTTCCTCGTCGAGGCCGGGCGCAAGGGCTTCACCAAGGGCAAGCGCCTCCACAAGATGGGCATGGACGCGCAGGACACCTCGGAGCTGTTCTTCGAGGACTGCCGCGTGCCCAAGACCAACCTCCTCGGCGCCGAGGGCACCGGCTTCATGATGATGATGCAGAAGCTCCAGCAGGAGCGGCTGTGCGTCGCGATCGGCGCGGTGACGTGCGCGGAGCAAGTGCTCGCCGACACGATCGCGTACACCAAGGAGCGCAAGGCGTTCGGCAAGCCGATCAGCAAGTTCCAGAACACGCAGTTCAAGCTGGTCGAGTGCCTCGCGTCACTCGCCGCCGAGGTGACGAAACGGCTTTCCGGCGGCGGCGATGCGCTGATCGAGATCATGATGGATAGTCAGCCCGACATATCGCTCGGCCCGCGGCTTTCGCCAGCCCTCGCCGACGCGCTGCAATCCGTCGCTCCCGCGATCGGCGCCTTCGCCGCGACCGCGACCCTGTCGGGCCAATAACGGTGCATGAGGCCGCCGCCAACGCTGCGCTGATTGTGAAGGCCGTGAACGCTCACGATGCGCTGGTCGGCGGCTGCAATGCCTTGCTCGGTCTTTTGCAGCTTGTGTCGGGGCGATTGGATTGCCCTCCAGAAATCAAAGAAGCGCTGACCAACAGCCATCGAATTGACGAGGCCCGCGCCGCCCTCGCACAGGCAGCCACCCAATGACCCGCACCCTCGCCGAGCTGACATCGCTCATTCTGTTCATCGGGATGGTGGCCGTGTGGGCCGGCATTGGGTCGGGAGCGCTCTAGTGCTCGCCCGCACGCCAAAGCCCCACGACTTCGACCGCGCCGGTTGGGAGCGGTTCCTGGAAGGCTTTCACAAACAATTGGCGACGGCCGCAAAGGTCGCGGCGCGTAAGATGACAGATGCAGACTTCGACGCGGAGCACGAGCGCCGCGAAGGCTGGGCTGACAAGGGAGGATGAGCGATGACGCATGAGGAAATGCTGCGTGACGTAACTCAGCGGATATCTGTCGCCGCGCTGATTGGTTATTGCGAGGGCATAATTCGCAGCGGTGAACTTTGCGCGCCCGTCGCAGACAGGTTGCGACAGCAGATCGACGAGACATGCAGCGAGTTTGGAATGCCCGCTGACCTCCGCGCGGATCGGGTCAGGGATCGGGCCGAGAGGGAGATTGCATAAATGTCTTTCAGGGTTGGACAGAAAGTCGTGTGCGTCAGCAAGCGCGGATCGGCCTACTCGTTTAAACGAGGTGCCCCTAAGGGCGCTGTGATACCGGCCATTGGAGACGTGCTCACCATTCGAGAAATTCTCACGCTGCCGTTGGCGACGATTCTGCTGTTTGCGGAGATTAGCAACGCGCATCTAGGGCTTGTCCGAGAGCCCGGCTTTGGTGCGAACAACTTCCGCCCCCTCGTCGAGCGCAAGACCGACATCTCCATCTTCCACGCCATCCTCAACGGCGCTCCTGTGAAGGAGGTGGTGTGATGTTTGCACGCCTTGTCACGATCGATGGAGAGCGTTCGGTTCTTGTGTATTGCGTGCCCGACACACCGATGTCGGAAGTTCTCCGCCGAGCGGCGGAGCAGATGAAGGTGAAAGAGCGCGAAGAAGTATTCACGCGGAGGCACGCCCATGTCTGACTTCCCCATCATGAACCTCGACGAAGAGACGATCAATTACGAGCGCGTGATGAATGCGCTGAATGAGCATGATCCTGGCGAGACACTTCGCATTGGCGAGAAGGCGGCGTCCGACCTTCGACAACTACGCCTCAAAGACATGGTGCCGGCCAACGACCTCGCTGACTGGTATCGCGTCTGGTCGTCCATCGGACTCGTCGTCGGCGAGATGATGGCAGAGCAAGGCTTGCCAGTGCCGCCGTTGACGTGTGTGCGGGACACCAACATCGTAGACCTCCGCTCCTATCAGCGGCGTGTGCCGGATGAGGTGGCTTGAGATGGCGACCCATAAGCCAACTGACCGAACCGGCCTCTGGTTTGACCATCTTCTAATAGTGATGGATTATTTGCGGTCAAGAATATTTTCTAAAAATCCCACGACCTTGGAATTAATTTCCATTCTTTGGCTAATGGTTTGAGAGTTATTTTATTATAACTTAGGGTATAAATATATCACATTCTTTGGACTTCCGACCCTAGGGGGATGAGTTTTCTTGTGACTCATCCGGTCCTTGCTTGGTTCTTTGCTTGGTGTTAGGTTCTTTTTCCTCCAAAAATTAGAAGGGAGACCTTCATCAAGAGGAGGACTTTGAGACTTAACCATGTGCTCTCCAAGTGCTGAGAAGTGACATCTACTAAGAGGAAATTTTCAACAAGACCCACATCCGTTCTATTAATCTTATCTTCTTTATTTTCATTACTATGCACTTCATTGTATTAATGGAAGAAAAAAATTGAAGTCAAAGAAGTTATCCTTGTGTGTACGTGTGGTTGGTGCCCATGTGATCATGATTGAATGTTCGTTCGCGTGTGCACGTGTGTGTTGATTTAATTGATACTATGTGGAAAAATCTCACATAAGGTGGAGAAGTGAACGTAGATCTCAAGATTTGAGACTGAACTATTATAAAAACCCATGCATTTACTTGTGCGATTGGTCTTTGTATCTCGCTCCTTCATGTGTGGATCTAACACTTATTTTATCATTATCTTAGGGCTAAGAAATTACCATTGGTTAATGGCTTTTGGGATTAATCGATCATCCTAAGAAAAATGGAGTTCCAAAGTTAAGTGAGCATTAGAAAACCGGATATTGTTTTAAACCTAGTTCACCCCCCAACAGTTTGACGTACCTTGGGCCAACAAGGGGATTAAATAATGATCGATTAGTATTGTTTGGTCTTAATCTACTTAAAAATAATTTAAACAATTGGTAGGTGTAGATGTGAGATAAACATGTATTGTTCTCGGAACGAAGGTGGAGTTTTGTTCTTATAAAAAGACTCTCTTGAGATAGGAGGTGAAGATGTGTCTTGTAAGCACTTAAGCTGTGTTTGATAAACGGACAGGGCAGATATTCATCGGTCACGCGTCCGTATTCACCGGTAGCATTTAAATCAGATTTGATAATCACAGGGGTAACGGCAGCAGCGAACAATCTATTTTTAGCTTATTTTGACGTCCAATCCGGAATTTCATATTCGACCGTGAGAGGTCGAATAAGTCATCCCGATTGAATAACAACCGGCTGATTGTTCTATCTTTCTATCAAACAGGTCCTAGAACTCCTTTAATAAAAGAATAGGGTAGGGGTGAATACGATGTCCGCCTACACCGGAGCGAATAGCGTATTCTACACCTCCGGCTCGAATGCGTAACCCCCCTCCCCCATAAAACCCAGTTTTCTGCCTATTCTTACACTAATCCGGGCCAAATCTCAACTTTATCAAAGCCAATTTTAATTGGTACCGGCGAAACCGGACACTTGAGTCCTGTCCACCAGGGAATGCACAATATCCACTTGACCTAATCGATTATCAAATGGACCCCCCCTTCCCACCCCACCCCGACTAGATTGATCTGAACCTATGATCTTTTTATCTTTTGCGTGAACGGAGTGTTACGGTACTTACGCATTTATTTATTTATTTTTGACAACAAATGATCGTAGGGAACTATCCCGTGAGAACGAGCGCATATCAACTTTAAAGAATTGACATGGACTCGAACATATCCGGCAGCGACACTTTCAAGGTGGCCTCCGCATCGGCGGGCGTAACGGTTTCATCAAACGCAAGCGATGATCCGCATCTGAACGTGCAGCCCACCATCATCACAAATTACATTGTGAAATTCTAAATATGCCGCCACCACTTGCCGGTGCAGATAGCCCAGATGGAGTTTGGCGATACCCCATATTCCTTTGCCAAGGAAACAGACTTTTCGCCGGTCAAGCGGCGCGATCGGATGGCCAAAACTTGATCTGACCGTAATTTACCTCGCGGAGCGTTTTCTCCGCGAACCACAAGGCCATTGATCGAGGCATGAACTTTGTTCTCTTTCATCGTGGCCCACTCCAAGTTCTCAGAACGATTATCCGCCTTATCCCCGTTCTTGTGATTGACGGTGTATTTTCCTCTGCCGTAGTCGCCGGGCGGGTCACCTAAAAACGCTAATGCGACCAAGGTGTGAACGAGCGGGGTGTACCTAACACGGTTACTGCTCAAGACGACTTGCCGATAACCGCCAACGTTCTGTTGAGAAATGACTTTCGCGGGGCGTGAACGCCCCGCGCAATCTTTACCGGCGATGCGCCGAACACGTCCAAGATTGCTGACTTCATAAAGAAGTTCAGCGCCGCGATACCGCGCAGTCTTCCATGTTTCCCCGCTCATTGCGGAGAAATAGTGAGAGATAAGGAACTTTCAAGATATGCCCCGTAATCCTACAACTGGCGTCTATGAGGCGCCGGATAATTCATGGAATCCGGCAACTGCCGGAACGGTCATTGATCCTGATGATTGGAACGCAACGCTTGCTGATATGGAGACTGCGCTCGGCACTGATTATCAGTGGGTATTTACGGGGCCGGGACCCGGAGCCGCGACCGCGGTTCTGCTGGCGGCAGCCCCTTGGCTAAAGTTCGAAGAGACAGGCGGACCGTCCGACTTTGATCTGATCGTAGATAACGGCAGTTTTACGATCCGGGTTGACGGCGGCTTCCCGGCCCCTTTCACGATCGATGCTACAAACAACAACCGTGTTATAGTGCAGGGAACGTCTGTCCCCGACGATTTTGCAACCTTCTCTGTTGTCCGGACAGCAAGCCATACTGGCGGCGGAAACGGCTTAAATTCTGCTGCACATATCCGAAGCACTATTTCGGCTGGCAATCTGAACTATGAAAGCGCCTTAACTTGCGTAGTCGATAGCCATGCGGTGGATACAGATCCAGGAAACCATACGGGCTGCTATATTAAAGCCAGAAAATACGACACTGGCATGTTGTGGTCCATTGCTACGGATACGGAGGATCACACGGTAGACCCCGCGCTTCCAACAGTTGGAGCGGAATTAGCCCTCAATGCCAACGGCACCGACGCCAGCAACTGCCGCGTGATTCTCAATGTTGCCGGTGGACAGCTTGATAAGTCTGGATCGCAATCTGTCATTTCGCGTGCAATCCTAATCTGTACACAGTTCGAGGGGACGGACGACGATACTTTATTTAAGAGAGGCATATCGTTTGGTAGAGGAAATTACGAGACGCTGATCGGGTTCGATTTCTCAGCTGTTCCAACAACTGCTGCAAACGGAATCGATTTTAGGAATGTCGCGTTTTCCGACGCCCCATTCAGGTCAAACGGGTTTGCGGTAACCGCAACCGGATCGATTATTGGGACCGATATCTCTGCTGGCAGAAAGGCGGGCATGGAATAATTTACATGGGTCAACACCGGGACATCGTAGAAATAAAACGGCGTTTGTGGCGCAGCGGCGGCAATTTCCGCGCTCCACTCGACCAGACTTTCCAAATTACGCGGCTTGAAATAATACGGCGCGATGGCGGCAATGGCTGCCACCCCAAATTTGTCTGCTTGCGCCGCCAGTTCCTTCGCTTCTAAAAGAGAGTTTGAACCGACATGCACCAATAATTTCAATGGCGTGCCTCGAGCTACCTCCACCCAACGTTGGGCAAGCTGCCGCCGTTCTGCACAAGAAAGCGATTGACTTTCGCCTGTGCTACCGCCAATGAAAACAGTGTTAATTCCGTGCCAAAGCAAGTGTTCCGCTTGAGATTCGATGATGGCCAGGTTCAGCGAACCATCCGCAGCAAAGGGCGTGTGGGTGGCCGCAACCAGTCCGGTTAGCTTAAGTTTGTTCATATATTAGTGGGTAGGCGCATCGGGAAGGTTAAGGCTCCAGACTTCCGGTGTCCGGATTCCAGGCCGAATTTCTCCGTTGGGAAAAACGTATTGTTTATGCCAGAACACTGCTGGCACGGTCACTTGAGTTACCGGCACATCGCCCACTTTAGTCCAAACATTACTGCTGGTGTCGTATGCCAGAATATCTTTGGCGAAGCCGGGATGTTGCTGTGGCGGCTGGAATCCGAGTTTCGTGCCGTCATCTCCCGAAAGCACCAGGAAACGAGAGTTTCCCCAGCGGGGCGCGGGTGAAGGCGCCGCCACCGCAGCACGTGGAATATCCGCCTTTCGTGTCCAGCCCTTTTCCGGTTGGTAACAATAGACATCACGGAGATAATGGCGCACGGGCTTTCCCTCTTTATCGGCGCTAAGGTCGGTGCCGCTTATCAAGAAAAATGCCCCGGCTTGCGTTGCGGCTACCGCCAACATGCGGGCTGGACCAGGCCAAGGTTCCAATTCGCGCCAAGCCGGAGCGGGCGAAGAAAAATCCAACGCCCAAAAGGTGTGCAACGCCACGGTTGATTCCGGCGTTTCAATGCCACCGGCCACATAGAGCGTGTTACCTAAAACCGCGCCCGCACCATTTGCCATCGGTCGTGGCAAAGAAGGCAGCGGCTTGATTTGCGCTTGTCCGTTGCGCCAGCGCAACAGAAACACATCTTGATAGCATTGCTGCGCATCGCTTCCGCCGACACAAATTATCCCATCCGGAACAGTGACCGACACACCATAAGCCATCGGACGCGGCAGTTTCCCGATGACTTTCCAGCCATGGGCTGGATTATCCATCTCATAGACTAAATCCAACCAAACCTTTTTGCCTCCGTCCCAAGGCGGCCGATCAGGAAAATTGGCGCCACCGGCAACCAACAGCTTTCCCAAACTGACCCCGGCATATGGAGCACCAAGTCCAGCGGGATTTGGCAACGGCGGAAATTTTTGCCACTGTAGATTGGTAACCGAAAGCTCCGCCTGGAGACTGAATTGAAAAGCAATCAGCCAAATCAGCAGGCTCGAGATTCGTAATGGAAATATCACAATCGGTTGCGTATTTTTAAGATGCCACCAACTGCCTTGCCAGTATAACATACATGTCCCTTTTTGTTACATGCAGTTTTGACATTGGCTTGAGAGACTAGCCTCTAAGCCTAAAGTATTTTCCGCAAACAATCTGGGCAATCACTTGAAGTAGTTTTCCCACCAGGCCATTGCTGGTTTCCTCCCTCATTATTTGACTTTATTTCGTTTCTATTCACTAAGCGGCCGAGACAGGATAATCCGGCTTCACGCGACGCATTGGGCTCTTTCGTCTGCCCACTGCTCGATGATGAACGGCGCCGCGTCCATCATGGTCATGTGGTTGACGATCAGATGCTGGACACCCACCGCCGCATCGACCAGATTGCGCCCGAGGATGCTGGGCCTGCGCAGCGACGACGACACCGATCCGAAGGCGATGCCCGTAATGTCGCGGCAGACTTGATGGGTCCATGTCGAGACCTGGCGGATGCGCTGGATTTCCGCCTCGCTCAGCGCCTCGCCCGCCTCGGCTTTGCGATCCGCCGCGGCAAAAACGTCATAGGCGAAGGCCCGCGCCGCCTGGAACAGCGCTTCGCTGCGGACGAAATCCAGCTTGAAGGTCGGGGTATCGGCGATCGAATTGGCGGCATAGAGCCGCTTCTTTTTGCTCGCGGCGCGCGCGGCCTCGTGCAGGGAACGGCGCGCGATGCCCAGCAGCACGGCCGTATGCCCGGCACAGACGTTGACCACGGTGCCCAGCGTCGCCGCCTGGGACGCTCGCTGGGGTTCGGTCCAATATTGGTTGAACGTCCAACTCGCGGGGATCCGTTGCTCCGGGACCTCGTAGTCGAAGCTGCCGGTCGCCTGTAGGCCCACGACATCCCAGTTGCCCAGGATATTGATGTTCCCGGCCTCGATGAACGCGCCCACGACCCTCGGCTTGCCGTCAGGCTGGAGGACGGGCTGCCCGTTCTCATGCACGACGAAAGCGGAAGAGGCCCAGTCGGCCTGGGAAATGCCGCTGCCGAAGCTGTAGCGGCCGCCACCGACATAGATGTCGCCGTCGCGCACCGCCTTTCCCGTCGGCGCGTAAGTGGCCGCCATGACCGGCAGGCGCCGGCCGCCGAACATGCGGGCGACATGCTCGTCGGAGCAGTAATTGGCGGCGACCATCGTCGCGATGCCGTTCGACATCATCGACCATGCGGTGGAGGCGTCGGCGCTCGCCACCTCTTCCACCATGGCCGCGAACTCGACGATGCCCGCATCGGAACCGCCGAGGCTCCGCGGCACCAGCAGCCAGTACAAGCCGGCCTCGCGCAGCGCCTCGACAACTGCCGGCGCCGTCATCGCGGCGTTTTCCGGTTTGTCGGCTTCCGACTTGATCAGCTCGCGCAATACCGTGGCCCGCCGAACGAGCGCGCCGGCCTCGCCGCTGTCAGACGGCCGAAGTCTTCTTATTTCCAAGGCTTATCCTCCCCAATCCGGCAGTGATGGCCGCCCGTTAATCGACGAGCGCCCCAATGACCGCCCGCGCGATCGACAGATCGAGATCCGGCGTGGCGCCGCTGACGCCCGCCGCACCGATGCATTCCTGGCCGACCAGGATCGGCAGACCGCCGGCGACGACGGAGAAGCCATCCAGGTGAGGCATTGAAATCGAGGCGCCCGGATCGCCCGAGATGAAATGGAGAACGTCTCCCGACGGCACGCCGACCATGGCGGAGGTCCAGGCTTTCTTCTCCGCCACCTTGAGCGCCAGATCGCTCGTTCCGTCCAAGCGCACGGCCGAGACGAACTGGCCGGCACGATCGACGATGACGAAGGCCATGGGGACGCCGGTGGCGCCGGCGGCTCCTGAGGGAGGTATTCCCCCGCGCCCGCCAGATCCTGCACGGCGAATACTACTACCAGGCCCATGATGGTGACGCCGACTTCGACCCCGAATTCGCCGTCCACGACTTCGACAACGACCTGAAGATCAGGGCCTTCAACGCCACCCTCGCCTGGGCCTACGCCGAGGCCGACGCCATCGTCTGCCCCACGCCGTTCCAGCTGTCCCTGCTGCCGCCCGCCCTGCGCGCCCGGGCGCAGGTGATCCACGAGGGGGTTGACACCGAGGAAGCGCGCCCCAGCACCGAGGCCTGGGTGCGCATGGCCGACGGCCGGCAACTCGACCGCAACACGCCGGTGATCACCTACGTCAGCCGCCGGTTCGAACCCATGCGCGGCTTCCACATCCTGCTGCGCGCCCTGCCGCGGCTGCTGGACGAGGTTCCCGAAGCCCAGGTGCTGATGATCGGCGCCGACGATCCGGACGTCTACGGCATGCGGGCCGCTCCCGGGACCACCTGGAAGCAGCATTTCCTGGCCGAGATGGGCGCGCGCCTCGACCCCCGCCGCGTGCATTTCACCGGACCCGTGCCCAGGCGGGTGCTGATGGGGGCCCTAGCCCTGTCGGCGGCCCACGTCTACTTCACCTACCCGTTCGTGCTGTCCTGGTCGGTGCTGGAGGCCATGGCCTGCGAAGGCCTGGTGATCGCCTCGGACACCGCGCCGGTGCGCGACGCCATCCGCCACGGCCACGATGGCCTGCTGCTGGACTTCTTCGACGTCGACGGCCTGTCCAGCGCCCTGATCGACGCCTGCCGCCGACCCCAGGCCTTCTCCGGCATGCGCGCCAATGCCCGACGCACGGTGGTCGACCGTTTCGACCGCGCCGGCGTCTGCCTGCCCCGCTGGCTGGCCCTGATCGACGAGGCGCGATCAGCCGCCAATTGCAGCGACGAAAGGTCGCTCTGAGCCTGTCCGGCGACGCATAACGCGTTAACCAGCGACAAAACATACCCCCGTATTCTCAAATCCAAGGAATATGCGTGGAGGGACCGTGAGCCGCACCGCCGCTCTCAGTCGATTTCACAGGATCATGTCGCTGATCACCTTGGGCACGCCGATTACCGAGGTGCTGGAAGCCATCATCTTTGCGGTCCAGGCCGAAGACCCTGATATCGCCTGCAGCGTCTACCTGCTGAATACCGAAACGCACATGCTGCGTCTGGCGGCGGCACCGAGCCTGCCGGCGAAATACCGTGAATACGTCAATGATGCCCCCATCGCGCCCGACATCGGTTCCTGCCCGGCAGCGGCCTTCAGCAACCAGCGGGTGATCTGCGAGGACGTGCTCACCGATCCCCGCTGGGCGCCGATCCGCGCACTGGTGGCCGACACCGACCTGCGCGCCTGCTGGTCGCAGCCCATCCGCGGCGCCCAGGCCGAAGTCCTGGGAACATTCGCGATTTACCGTCGCCGGCCCGGCGCGCCCAGCGACAACGATATCCATTTCCTGGAGTCCGCCGCGGTTCTCGCAAGCCTCGCCATCGGCCGGATGAAGGGCGAGACCGAGTTGCGTGAAGCGCGCCAGAGCGCGGAGGCCGCCGAAGCCGCCATGCGCCATCTGGCCCTGCACGACACCCTCACGGGACTTGCGAATCGTGCCGCCCTCAATCAGCGACTGTCATCGCGCCTTGCTGCGGACGGCAATGGCCCCGGAAGCGACCGGGAGCGGGCAGTTCTGTTCCACCTGAAGCAGGCAAGGAGGATTGAAAAAATGGCCCAAATCGGTAACTTCACGCCGTCTTCGAGCGGCGGCTGGAACGGCTCGATTCGGACTCTGGCTATCGATGCCAAGGTGCGGATCGTACCGAACGACAATCGCGAGAATGAGAACGCGCCCGCCTTCCGGGTTTTGGTCGGTCAGTACCGAGTCGGCGACGTCTGGTCCGCTCGGACGAGCGGGGACAATCCGAAGGACTATTGGCGGGTGCGGATCGATGATCCGAGTTTGTCCGAGCCGATCATCGCCGACTCGCGGCTGCGCAAGCTCTCGTTCACCGGGTCGACGGCGGGCGTGTCCAACGTGAACTCGCCGACCGCGCCGCGCCAGGAATCCGGTTTTCCCGCTTCCGGCGTGTGTTCGACGCGGAGGACGACGGGTTTCGCCGCGAGTCGCCGGGGTTCGGTCGGGAATCCGTCGGCGTTGAAAAAAGAGCCGTTGGTCGTGACCGTGAGCGTCTTGTCGCCCGCCGCCAGCGGCGTGATCCGGAGCGGAATCGTCTGCCGGATGTTCTCCCCGTCGCGCGTCGTCGTGCTCCGGCCGGTGGCCGAGACCGTGAGCGAGTCGTCGCCGAGGTCCAGCGACGTGATCGCCGGCGGCGGTTCGTCGCCGGTGCCGGTCACGATCAGGCGCGCCATGAAATCCTGCCCGACGTAGTGCCGTCCCGGATCGATTTCGAACGCGATCGACGCGGGCCGGTAGGCGCTTTCACCGGCCCGGAGGGCGCGCACGACGAAGGCGGTTTCCGGCACGTCGATCTTCCCGGTGCCGAGTGCGAGCGACTGCGCGGGGATCCGGTAGGTGCCGGGTTTCTCCGGCGCGTTGCCGGTGTAAGTGAGAATCAACGACGCTTCGGCGGCGCCGTTCACGACGGAGTACGCCGAACTCCTCCCGGTGTTCGCGAGTTTCGCGCCCGCCGGCCCGTCCAACTCCGGCGCCTCGTCGCCCCGGAGGCGCGGCGGATTCGTGACGCGCAGGACGATGCGGTACGGTTGTCCGGGCTTCGGCGTTTCCGGCGATGTCGTGACGGTCGTGACCGCCGGGCCTTTCGGCGCGACGGCGTCGGGATCGACCGGTTGTCCGTTGATCGTGATGGTGAACTGCGCGCGCAACGGCGCGGTGGCGAACACCGGAGCGATCAGGACGAAAAGGAAAGAAAGACGTCGCATGGCGCGTGGGTGTCAGCGGTCGCCGGCGTTGCCGTTGTCGGGTCGCGAATTCCGGTCGGGATCGCCGAAATCGGACGGAACGCGATTTTTCAGCGCGCCACGCATCTGTTCGAGCGCGGCGAGCGCCTCCTCGCGGTTCAGCCGGCCTTCGCGACCTTCCTGCCGGCGACGCTCCTCTTCGGTACGTTTGTCCTCGGCGCCCTTGGTCGGCTTTTTTTGGTCCTGTTTGTCGTCGTCGTCATCATCGTCGTCGTTGTCATTGGAATTCGATGACGACGATTTGTCCTGCTTCAGCAGCTTTTTGAGTTCGGCGAGTTTCTGCTTCAACGTCGCGGCGGTGTCGGCGGCCTTCCCGGCGGTTTTGTTTTCCTCCGCGAGCGTCCGGGCGAACCGGCCGGCATAAGCGGCCGTGGCGTCGGCGTTTTTCTTCGCGTCGGCGAATCCCGGATCGAGTTCGGTCGGCCACAACGCCCGGCTCGACCGACGCGCCCGAACGGGCGCGGCGGGCGCCGATCAAGCGGGAGGCGCGCGCCGGCCTGCTGGGCAACGGCGACAGCGCGGCGCTGGTCTTCTTCGGCGCCTTCCTGGTCACGGCGGCACTGATCGTCGTTGCCGGCCTGTGGCGTCCGCTGTCGCGGGCCGTGGAAGCGATACCGGCCGCAATCGCGAACGCTATGCTGGCCGGCATCCTGCTGGAACTCTGCCTCGCGCCGTTCCTCGCGGTCTGGCATCTGCCGAGACTCGCGATCCCGATCCTGCTCGTCTGGGCGGCGGTCGGCCGCGTCGCCCGGCTCTATGCCGTGCCGGCCGCGGTGCTGACGACCGTCGCGGTCATGGCCTGGGCCCTGCCGGCGGCACAGCACATCGCCTGGAGCCCGCCCCATCTCGTCTGGCTCGCGCCGCATTTTTCCTGGAACGCGGCCATCGGCCTCGCCCTGCCGCTGTTCATCGTCACCATGGCCTCCCAGAACATTCCGGGCCTCACGGTGCTGAGCAGCTTCGGCTATCACCCGGCGCCGGGCCCGATCTTCGTGATCACCGGGCTCGTCTCGGCCGCGATCAGCACCGCGGGCGGCCATGCCGTCAATCTCGCCGCCATCTCTGCCGCGCTCTGCGCCGGCCCCGACGCCCATGCGGATCCGAAGCAGCGCTACAGGGCGGCGATCACCGCCGGTCTCGCCTATCTGGTGCTGGGCCTGCTCGCCTCGGTCGCGACGGCGTTCATCGGCGCGGCGCCGCCGCTCCTCATCGAGGCCGCCGCCGGTCTCGCCCTCATCGGCGCCTTCGGCGGCGCGATCGACGGCATGATGCAGGGCAGCGAGGCGCGCGAGGCGGGGCTCGTCACCTTCCTCGTCACCGCCTCGGGCATGAGTTTCGGCGGCATCGGCAGCGCCTTCTGGGGTCTCGTCATCGGGCTCGGCTTCCACGCCCTGCGCCGGGCCGGGCCAAGGCCGGCCTGATGCCCTTGCCGCCGTCCCGCGCCGGGCGCATATCCTAGGACATGATCTCCAGCGCGAGGGGAGAAACGGCCATGACCCCGATCGGACGGCACTTGAGCGCGGCAGGCCTTGCCGGCGGGCTCATGCTCGCGACCCTGCCGCTGCCGGCCCATGCCCAGAACTTCGCGCTCGACGAAACCGACCAGGCTTTCCGAAATCAGGCGTTGCAGCAGGTCCTGGACGGGCCGCTCGGCACGACGGAGGATTGGTCGAACATCGCCTCCGGCAAGCAGGGCACGCTGAAGGCGGTCAGCGACCATGCCGCCCAGGACGGGCGCATCTGCCGCGAGATCACCGAGACGGTGCAGGACGGCGCCGACGTCGCGAAAGGCGCCACCGTCGCCTGCCATCCCCAGAACGGCCCCTGGCAGGTGGTGCAGTCGACCCTGGGGCCGGCCGTGCCGGTTCCGGCCGACGCCACGCCCTATCAGGCGCCGGCCGACATCTCGGCCGATCCGCAGCCGCAGCAGGGCCTCGGCAATCTGCCGCCCCACCGTCAGCACCGGATTGAGGCTGGTCATCGGCTCCTGGAAGATCATGCCAATCTGGTTGCCGCGCACGGCCTGCATGCGCTTTTCGTCCAGGCCGAGCAGGTCGGTGCCATCCAGCAGGACGCGTCCCGAGACCTTGCTGGCCTTTGGCGGCAACAGGTTCTGATGCTGTTGCTGCTGCTGATGATGATGATGATCTTAGAACAAATGAGTTCTTACAACCAAAAAAAGAAAGTCACAAAGAATATCGCTGTAATTCCTTTAGAATGGACGGTACAAGTTGTTGCCCCGAACCATGTAAGCACCAAATCCTGGAGGAGTAGTTCTTGTGCTTGAAGATGGAAGCAGTTCAGGAGAACCATGCATATTACAATGATGAGTATTATGTGGCAGCCAGTTGGTGGCATTTCATCTCACCTCGGCCTATCTCCGGTGTGTGGGTGACAACTTCAATGCGGTGACAAAGAGCTCCGAGAGGATGTGACAGTTGGGTTTTTGTATAGAAAGATTCTTGTTAGATGTCTGCTCATCCCTCTTTGTCTTGTACACGATGTGCCTTTGGATTTGTGGCACCATCCCCTTTCCAGAAAAGGTCATAATATGTTTCAAAAAGCATGATTGATGGGATTGCATCTAGATCAAACTGGTTTCAAGCTGGCCCTCTTGGAATCCATCAGCCTAGTTTCTTGAACAACTCCTGAGCTGATTCTAGCCTTTCCAAGCCTTGTTGATGAACAAATTTGTGTCAAGGGCTGATCATTTTCTGCTGGCATGAACTGTATTGCCATCATGCGGTAGCCATATTGCAACATCTGATTTTGTGCTGATATCAGTGTGATGTGTCTCTTATTAGCAACTTGATTCCAATTCTTTTTAATGAACAAATAGCTGGTTATTTATTTACCAGTCTGGAACTTGGGCATTCACCTCTATGATTGCTTCCTACAACTAAATGTAACTAATTGATGTGTGTTTACTGATTTCCTATGTCTTCATCTGTACATAGCTCTTTGGTTCTTCTTTGGGGATGAGCTGCAAGTCTAGTTTTGTTGTATGTTGGTGCTCAACAGAAGAATTCTAAGTAGCATCCACTCTGTTGCATAACCAGTGCTAGCCATCGTACCTGGAAGTGACAGAAATCTGCTACTGAAAAACATCCAAGTATCTGCAAAAATGTCAATCACATCCCAAGTGTTTGAGCAGATTAGTCCATCTCTGTGAGCTCCCCACCAACCTCTCATTTGCTGTGTCGAAAACTTGCTGCACTCGAAGTTACCGGATGGAGAGACCTACTATTTCTTTTGGTTCTTGATTTGGCATCTCGAATATGTTTTTATGTTGCCTTCCACCTGACTTCTTTTCCCCTTTCTAAACATGTACTCAATGGGTGACCAATCTCGCTGGCTATGTAACAGGATCTGAAAACATTGACTGGCTGATTTCGAGATTGCTCATGAAAGATAGTATTCGGAGTCCATGATTTTTTCCCTTAAATCTAGAATAATTTGTCATTTCTGAATCTCATTACATTTCAATCCTTTTCGGGATTAGGTGTCATGTTTGGGATCCTTACATCGTTTTATGTGGGAACAAAGGTATTTCCAATTGTCATTTGAATATGATAGAGTTTATCATTTTGGAATGCTCATTAGTAATAATGATAACATGTTGCAGCTCATATATGCTTCACATACGGGATGCAAAGCAGAACGTGTAAAATCTAGAGAAGTATCCCATATCAATGAAATTTACATTCACAAGTGGTTGAGAATTGCTGAGCTTGTTCATTTTTATTTGAGACCACTAACTTGTTTGTCTGACTTTGATAGATCTCCCTTGAATTTCAGATAG